>CAUYSK010004524.1:0-25769 GCA_963575035.1 Avahi laniger | reverse complement strand
TATTTAGCCTAATTCTTAGCGTTATTTTGTCCTTTGCGCCAGTATTTTTTGTGCACGCTTTTTGTGATCTGTGTTAAAAATCTGCATTGCCAACACTGCAGCTTGAACTTAAAACTTGTTATTCAAATAAATATTTAATTTAAAAAAAAAAAAAAAAGAGCCCTGTGGATTGAAGTTGTCACTTATATAGTGTCGCAAGAGCTTAACAGACTCATAGAGTACTAAGTGGAGAATAAATCCCAGAGATCATCTCCTGCTTATTCAACAAAATAAACTTAGTCCCAAAGGAGGGGTACCTTGCTCAAGGTAACATAGCACGTTTACAGCAGATTCAAGATCACACTTCCTGATGCCTTATCCAAGGGTCATTTCACATTATCAGAGGATGATCAATATATATTATTTTGTGATTAAGAATGTTTTTTGGCCAGGCATCTTGGCTCATGCCTATAATCCTAGCACTCTGGGAGGCCGAGACGGTAGGATTGCTTGAGCTCAGGAGCTTGAGACCAGCCTGAGCAACAGCGCGACCCCTGGGGAATGCAATGGAGACCTGGGGAGCTGGAGCCCATTCTACTAAGTGAAGTACCATAAGAATGGAAAAACAAGCACCACAAGTATTCACCATAAAATTGGTATTAATTGATCAACACTTATGTGCACACATGGTAGTAACATCCATCAGGTGTCGGGCAGGTGGGAGCGGGGAAGAGGGGATGGGTATATCCACACCTAATGGGTGTGGTGTGCACTGTCTGGGGGATGGGCACACTTGTAGCTCTGACTCGGGCAGCACAAAGGCAACGTATGTAACCAAAGTATTTGTAACCCCGTAATATTCTGAAATTTAAAAATAAATTTTAAAAAAAGCAATAACTGTAAGAGCATGGTGATGTGAAAGCTAAGGGAGGGAATTCACAGAATAAAATGAAGCAGTGAAATTGATAACTAGATAAGCCTGTTGAATGTGTAGATAGTAAATCATTGACAAAGCTGCTTCATTAGAATGGATGGGGGTAAAATTAAAATTAGAAGAAATTGATAAGTGATTAAACTACAAGGAAGTAGAAGAAACAAATATTGACCCAAAATCTTGGTTTCCTCATCTATAAAATGGGGATAATAACACTGCACTTCACAAGCATTGGTTGTGAGGCTAAAATGAAACAATGTTGTAAAATGGCTTAGCACAGTGCCAATAGCTCTTCAGAATTATTATTGTCATTGTTGCTGATGTTTGATGATTAAAATAAGATGGATGATAGTTTCAGGACTAGTAATGTCATCAATATTTTGCTTTGTTTCATTTGTTATTGTTTTAGGATGGGACAATAACTGATTAGAACTATATATAATGAAGAAGACACCAACAGTGATGAAGAGCTTGAACATGAAAGAGAGAGAGGAGCAAGACCCTAGAGGAAGTGAGAGTGAAGGTGAGGGTAAAGAGAGAGGAACAAGATTTGGAAAGAAAGGGACTCATTTTTGTTGCTGGTGGGTGGGAAAGAGAGGGCGTTTTAAGATCTAAGACATTTATAAATAGAAGTATAAAGAAGCAATCAGGCATGCAGGAAATATACTGAAGGATTTTACATCAGACTGCCTCACTCTTTCGCATAAAATAGGAGGCATGGTCATCTACTATGATGAGGATGGTAGAGTTGTTGTGGGATTGTTTTCAATGGAAAAACCTGGGATAGACCTTGAGGATGCCAATAAAATACTAGTTAAGGGACTGCCAAATGGTATTAAGGACCCAGCTGAGAGAAATATAAATTTTCATTAAATCATGTTAGCATAATCTTTACTTCAACAATCTTGGAATCCTGGACTGAGTACAGAGTAAGGCAGTGGGTACCCAGGATTGGGTTAGCAAAGAAATATGGCATAAATCCAATAGGGTAAAAAATTACAGGAATTAGCAAAGCACTGTTTAAATGTTTCCTCATGGGGTCTACATGAGAAGAGAGTTAAATGAAGCCACCGAGGATGAAGGATTGGATAAATAGAATTAAAAGAATTATAGACCATGATGAGGACCAAAGGAAATATGCAAATTCAATTGATTCAGTAGGTGAGAAGAAATGGGTATGGGGAAAAGATCATAGTGAGTTCCTGTCACAGTGGTTTCTATAAAATCTGAATTCTAAAATTTTTCATCACTCTATTTTGCCTAGAAGAAAGAATAACTTCCGGTAATGAAGAAATGAGTGTGGCTCCAGCTGCATTAACTTTATTTTAGGTTATCAAATATGCTATGCTCCCTCTGACCACAGGACCTTTCCACATGCTATCCCCTCTACCTCACTCTGTGCCACCCTCCTTCACCTAGTTAACTCATATTCATTCTTTAATTCTTGATTTAAATGTGACTTCCTCCAAAAAGACTTCCTTGACCTCTCAGGCAAGGACATGTTTTCATAGTGCTTTGTAGCCCTCTTTCCAGGACTTATTATAATTGTAATTTTAAATACATTTGTCTGATTATTTGATTATTATCTTGTACAAGGTAAGCATTTAACAGATACTTAGTAAATGGATATGATCTTTGACAAAATATGAGCTATAAGAAATCAATTTGCCTGAATTTTTTTAAACAGTAGCCACAAAAGACTTTCTTATATAAGAGAGAATTGTACTGGTCAAATTATCTCCCTAGAGCTTCACTTTGAGAAATGCCTTCAGGGTTTATGATGCATGTTTTTAATTTATTTACTCTTTGAGAATTGAGTTTTGGCCAGAGCAAAAGTTATCATTTGTCTATTATGCCTTACAGAAACCCAAAGTGCAGAAAGCTGTATAAACAAGCAGTGTAACACCACCATTTAGGTCCAAAACTGAGCCATGTTCTTAAAAACAATGAGCCTGATATTCTTATGTGGCTAGTAACCTGTTTCCAAAAGCAATTACCATAGGAGTTATACACATGATTAAACATTCCCATGAGGCTGTCCAAGTTCCTGGTGCATTGTCTTTAAAAAAATCATATTTCTTTAATGTTGCATCTAATATACTTTCCTACTTCATTTGGGGCCTAGGAACTAAATGAATGGTGAATATTAGCATGCATGGCATTTCTCTACATGTTGTTGATGTATTAATATCTCCTATATTATCATTACTACTATCATTCCAGAGTCTAGGGGTAATGATACATTACAGTTAACAGTCACAAAGCATGGCTCTGCCCCTGCCCACTCTCTAGAAACTCCAACCCCCTTCAGACAGCTTCCAAATAATCCTGGGAGTCCATAGAGGCTATATCTCATGTGTTGTGTAGCTATCCTTCCTACTCCAGCTCTCCTTGACCAGGTATCCTATTAACAACCATGCCAAAAAATCACAGCTATACTGCCAATGTTTACCAAAGGGGCCACTGATACTGATACCTGCCAGAGACATTGATCCTAATTCTAGTGTTTACCTATATCTGCATCAAGTCTGCCACTTTCCACTTTGGAGGGAGCTGATATCTGCAACAAGGGCACTGGCTCCTGTTGCTACTAAAACCACTGGCGCAGTCTACCAAAGATATCGGAATGAAACAGTCCTTTTAGCTTTTACTCAGTGTTACTGTAGCCCCTCAGGCTAAGACTCAGGCAAGATTCCAGATGTGGTGGGCCAGAGGATAACCTGAGTTATAGCACATATTCTATGATCAGAAAACGGTATCTTCTCTCACCATGACCAACTATTCTTTTAACCAAGAAAGTATGGCTCTCACCTCTTTTCAGTTAAAGTGAATTCTATCCCAGAGTTCCTTTCAAACAAACCCCTTGATGGGCACTTTCCACAAAGCCTGCTGATCTGCCCATATGTGCATAAATTCTCAAAAAAATGTAGACTTAAGCAAATATTCCTGCAACATATATAGAGTCACATAGTGGCATCAAAAAGTTATTTAGGACATGAGGAAAGAGAAGAGAACGCATCTGACTATTCATATATAATGAACTAAATACTCTTTCAACATAAAACTACAGTTTGAGGATGAGGGTATAATATGCACAACCCACCTAAGTACTATTAGGTGGCCAAGGTAATATTAGGCAGATTATTTATAGGTGATAAAATTGAGGCAACAAAACAAGTGAAAGTGAATTTTTCCACTAAAACTTTCCTTGTTCTAACTTATAATATTCATTGTCAAAGAATATAAGTAACGTATATTAAATTTGTTATATTCAATAACACTTATTATGGTTGTGCTTACATAAAACCTACAGATACTATTACTAATAATATCTAATATGTATCCAACGCGTACCACTTGCCACGTGCTGTAATGCAGGTGTGGATTATTTTATTTCATTTTCACAAACCTTCTAGATAGGTTCTATGATCAGCCCCATGTCACAGATGAGGAAACTGAGGCTTAGAAAAAAATAAGTGACCTTCACAGGGATGCAAAGCGGGTAAACAAAGAAGCCAGAAATGAAACCCAGACAGCCAGACCTCAGAGTATATCCTTCTAACAACCCCCTCTTTAAACTGCTGGATACTACTGAGGGCTGAGGTGCAGGAGCAGAATTGATGAGCTCTTACCCTGATGAGTTGTACTGGATGCAGTTCCACTGGCCTACAATGATGGATTATCTTGTTACAGACTGATCTTCCCACTGGGGCAACTAGAGGACATCTGAAGCATTCCAAGGCAACTGGAACTTGAGGGACCAAGACCTCAGAAAAGGAAAGCACGGGGAGGTGAACTAACACTCTGCGAGCATGTTTTTCCTCCAGGACATTTGCCTATTCTAGGTATAGTGTGAGAGACTGGCAAGCAAGGCAGGGGCTATGACTAAGAGGCAGAGAAGCCAATAGAGCTTTTGCAAACTTGTAGGACTAGAAGGAAAAAAAATGGAGTTTGGGGCTCTCAAGGGAACCAGAACTTTAAGGACCAACATCCCAGAGAGAAGAGAAGCAGAGAAAAGTGAGCCTGACACTCTGTTCCTTTCCACCTTGAGGATTTGTTGTTTTCGTCTTCTATGCAGGGCAACAGGCTAAGTAAGAAGCTAAGTAGAAAGCTGCTAAAAAGTAGGGCTGAGTTTTCAAGCAATTTTTTAGTTCTGAGTTCCCACAAGGCAGGAGAGGCCCTAGGAAACACAGCTGTTGTCATTTGAGATCCCTAGAGAGCTACACTCCAGGCCTGGGACAAAATATAAACTGAGACTCAAAAAAATATCTTGCAACTCAACCTGAAATCAGCTCAATCCTTGAATGGATCAAGGTGATGGTCCTTAAACAAGCTGCCCATTAGAGGACAGGGTGAATCTACTCAAGCAGAAGATAACATCATCCAGAATCGCTACAATTTTTCATATATAATGTCCAGCTATTTTTCATACATAACATCCAGCAGCTTCTCAAATATAATGTCCGACATTCAATCAGGTAGCCAAGAAAGTATCCCTTACCAAAATACAAATTCAGGAAGGGATGTAGAACAAATGTCTTGATAAATACAAATTAATATTTACTGTATAAAAAGCTAAAAATAAAGTCTCAGGTGCTCAAAAGTATAGGTAGAAAGATATATGACAATACAAAAGATTGAAACTGATAAATGTATTTAAACTACTATCAGGTCATAGCATTGTCAAGGAAGTGCTAAAAGTACTAATTTATACTAAACTGCATGAAATCAAGGATGTACGTTGTAATCTCTAGGGCAGTAGTCTCATTGTAGTCTCAGGACCTCTTTACACTCTTAAATCTTATTGAGGACCCCAATGAGCTTTTGTTTTGTGAGTTACATTTATTGATATTTATCATATTAGAAATTAAAACTGAGACATTTTAAAAACCACTTATTTCTTGATTCATTTTGAAATAACAGCAATGAATCCATTACATACTAATACAAATAATATTTTTATGTGAAAATAACTATATTTCTCAAAACAAAAAAGAACTATGATAATAACATTGTTTTACATTTTTGCAAATTGTTAAATATCTGGCTTAATAGAAGACAACTGTGTCCTCATATCTGCTATTGCATTCAAGCCATTATGATATCACACTTAATGCAACCTCTGGAGAACTCCATTATACATTCATGAGAGACAATGAGAGAAAAAAGAAAGAGCAAAATATATTAATATTATCAATAAAAATAATTTTAATCTCAGATTCCTGAAAGACTCTTGGGGACCCCCAGAAGCCCCTGAATCACACTTTGAGAACCATTGAACAAATAGTAAAAGAATATGTAGTTAAAAAGCTAATAGATAGGATATAGAGAAAAATTGTATTAATCCTAATTAAGGCTAGAAAGGACAAAGCACCATATACACACTTAAAAATAGAAAATAATAAGATAGTAAGTCAATAATTACATTAATTATAAATGGACCAAGACATCAATTAAAAGACAAAGTTTGACACTAGGGATTTTTTTTTTCGGCATATTATGGGGTACAGATGTTTAGGTTACGTATGTTGCCCTTGCCCTCCCCCTTCCCAAGTCTGAGTTTCAAATATGTCCATCCTTCGGGTGGTGGGCATTGCACTCTTTGTGTATGCATATACCCCTCCTCTCTCCCTCCTCCCCGCTGCCCCCGGCCCCCGACCCGAAGTGCGATGGGTGTTTTTGGTTTTTGGGGTGGGGGGCGGGTACCTTGGGGTGTAGGGAGGAAGAGATGGGTATATGCATACACAAAGAGTGCAATGCCCACCACCCAAAGGATGGACATATTTGAAACTCGGACTTGGGGTGGGGGGCGGAAAGGGCAACATACGTAACCCAAACATCTGTATCCCCATAATATGCTGAAATAAAAAAAAAATCAAACTTTCTGTAGAAACACTAATATTTTCCAGTAAAAGCATAAGACAACATACAGAAAATTATTTAATTCTTTCTTTTATTCAACATGCGTCTACTGAGCACCTACTAAGTGCCAGGCCCTCTACTGGATACAGAGAGGAGAGCTGAAAAGAAGAGAGACACGTTCCTATTTTTAGGAGTTTACTCCATTGTGGGGAAGATATGGCTCGAATAATAAACACGTGAATAATAGTTTAAACATTACCAGGGATTGAAGAGTGCCATGTATAAAGCCAAAGAGAGAGTGATTTAGGGTGGGATAGAATTGTAGACAGGGAGTTCATAGGGCTTCTGAGATGATACTCGAGTGTCTTTAAAGGATGTGAATGAGGATCCCGTAAAGATATAGAGTAGAAGTTTGCAGGAAGAGGGAGAAGTACAAAAGCCCTAAGGTAATAATAAAATATTTGGTATAGTCAATGAATACTATTAACAAAATAAAATCAGCTGGCTAGAGCAGAGAAAGGAGGGAGGGTGTTGGGGGTGATTTCGGATGGTCAGATGGGGGGAGATCATTTAAATCTCTGCTCACCACATTAAGGAGTCTGATTTTTCATCTGGGTGGTATGGGAAGCCTTTGCAGAGTGTCTTGTAGAGTATGACAGAAACTGAGACGTTTTCAATGAAGATTTCTCTGGCTGCTCACAAAGATTGTCTCCTTGACCAATCTCTGGTCAGGCTCCTCTGAGCCCTCTTCTTGAACAGCCCTCCGCCTTGGCCTACACAAACTGCAGACTCAGCACGAATGCTTTGTCCACACCCTGTTCACCCCCGACACACACGAACACACGCTAAGAGACTTGGATAAACACTAGCACAGTTTCCACGGTTCAAGGTGTGTTGCGAAGACGGCAATTCCAGCCCCGGTAAGTTCCTCCCTGGGAAAGGTTAAGGCTGCTAAAAGAATTTACTGATTGTTCCGGTCATCCACTGAAGACAGGTCTCTTGCCTGTCAGTGTCTATGGGAGAGAAGTAGCCCAACTTCGATAAGAGCCAATAGCAAACCCAGATGGCTTAACCATCTTAACCGATACCGCCTTCCCTGGCTCTGCTCCAGCCCCAAACGAGAGGCTGCTCTTCCTTCATCCTCCTTTTAAAAAACTGGGTCATCTCTGTGCAAATCCAAGTCGAGTTCAGTTCATGCCGTACGACAGATATTGCTAGTATGGAATAAATCTGTCCGTACCACTTTAGTGTCTGGCTTTGTTATCTTTCATGCTGCTTGAAGGATACAAAAAATCTGTAAGGAAGTAAGAATTGAGATAGACGCATCAGGAGAGTAATGAAGTAGTGTAAGAAAGATGCTGTGTTGGTAACTTTGTAACAGGTTAGCACAAGTGGTAGGAGGTGGCTGAATCTTGACGTACTTTGAAGATAAAATGAGCAGAATTTGGTGATGAATTGGATCAAGAATGTTAGTGCTTTTATTTTTTACCTACATATTTTTATTGTCCATAGATTTTTTCCACTGAATAGTATTTTTTAAAATTTGTATTAAAGTATAATTTACATGCAATGAAAGACACAGATTGTAAGAGTATACAGTCTGATCAATTTTTAACAAACTCATAACCCACACTCTTAGAAACACGTAGAATATTCCTATCACCTTTTAATGTTCTTTTGTGCGTCTTCTGCTCCCTAACTCCCCTCCCAAATAAACAGACAACTGCTGTTCTAATTTCTTTCACCATAGATTAGCTTTGCCTCTCCTGGAACTTCATATAGATTGAACAATAAAGTGTGTGTTCTTTGTATATGTTTTTATTTATTTAGCATAAGGTTTTTGAGATCCATCCACGCTGTTTCATGCTTTAGTAATATATTTGCTTTATTGCTGAGTGTTACGGACTAAATGTTTGTCTCGCCTTCTCCCCACCCCGCCTCAAATTCAAATTCGTGTATTCCTATGTTGAAGCTTTAACCCCCAGCGTGATATTAGAAAGTGGGACCTTTAGATGAGGTCATGAGCGTGGAGTCCCCGTGATGGGGTTAGCACCCTTGGATAAGGAGAGAAAGAGATGCCAGAGCTTCCTCCTCTGCCATGTGAAAATGCAGCAAGAACCATCTTCAAACCAGGAGGAAGGCCGTCACCAAAACACCGCCGAGCTGGCACCTTGATCTCGAACATCCCAGCCTACAAAACTGTGAGAAATTAAATTTTTGTAGTTTAAGGCACCCAGCTTGCGGTATTTTGTTATAGCAATCCAAACTATCTAAGACACTGAGTATGATTACATTGTATGAATTTAACACGGAGTTTTAATCCGTTCTTTCTTTGAAAAACTTTTGAATTTGCTTCCACTTTGGTGCTATTATGAACAGAGATGTTATAAACATCTTCTTGATCTTCAGTCTTTTCCTGGACGTGTTCTAAGTTTTCCTTTGTGAATACATAGATGTAGAATTGATAGGTCACAGGGCAGACGCATGTTTAACTATACGGCAAACTACTGGAATTATTTCCCCAGCGGTTGTGCTATTTGACACTCACTAACAGTGTATGAGAGAGTTCCAGATGTTCCACATACAAACACACCTGGTATTGTCAGGACTTTAAATTTTAGCCATTCTAAGGATGGGAAGGAACATCTCACTGTGATTATAATTTGCATTTCTCTACTGATTCGTCACTTTCAGCATCGTTTCATATACTTTTAAGTCATTCTTATTTCTTCATTTGTATAGTGCTCATTTATATCTACTGCTTTTTTACTCAATTGTTGTCTTTTTATCATTGAATTGTAAGAGGTATTTATACATTCAGAATAAAATTCCTTTATCGGATATGTCCTGCAGCCCATGTTCTGTCAAAAAAAAAAATCTTTGCCCACTCCAAGTTCATGAAGTTATTCTCTTTTTTCCTTCTAGAATATCATTTAACTTTTACATTTAAGCGTATGATCCATCTCAAATTAATTTTTCTGTTTGATATGAATTCTGGCCAAGATCTATGTTTTACAAAGATATTCGATTTTTTTCTACGCCATTTGTTAAAAATTCTTTCCTATTCCCATTACGTCCCTGTAGCAACTTTTGTCAAAAGTTAATTGATCATATAATTGTGGATCTATTGCTGTACTCCCTATTTCTTTCATTGATCTATTCGTCTACATTTAACCAATGCAACACTGCTTACTATAGGAATATAGAAAGTCTGGAAATGCGTAGTTTAAGTCCTCCAAGCAAACTTTTGCAAGTTTTTTTTTCCCAGACAATTCTTGCAACTTATGGTTCATAGGCAACTAAGTCTTTTGGATTTCTCTCCCCTATAGGAGGCGTATCTGACCATGTCTTCCCCATTTTTCCTGGCAGAAAAACCCACAGAGCCATTCTCTCTCACTTATAAATGGGAGTATAAATCAGGCCTGAAATCCTTATCTATGTCACCACTTAGGTAAGAGAAAATATCTAGTCTCGGGCATATTTCTCCAGGTACATCTGAGGTTACTAGCCTCAAGATTTAGGTACAAAGTGGAAAAAAGAATATTCCTCTTTTATCTTCATTATAAACCAAAGTCTGTAATCAACCTTTCAGGAAAGAGCCTCACATTGAGACTTGCTGGGTGTTTGTTGCTGGGTGTTTGCACGTAGAAATAACATTGATATCTATTTTCCGTTTAGCTAGTGATTGTTACAAATACAGCACAAAGGTTAGAACTCTATAGAGAAAGAGAAGGAAGTGGAGCCATAATTTCCTTCTTCCCTAGAAATGTTGCACAATGCAGTAATTTGTTCGTTTTTTTAACTATAATTTTCAGAACAATATTATAGCAAGCTTATCCCAGAAACCAAAATAAAAATGGAAATAATGACTATCATACATTGTATAATTTTTTAATATTTTGTGGCTTCCTGTATAGTTCTATTGTAACATTAATTGAAAATCTAAATTCAACTAATTGGTTTTCAACAAAAACCCTATAAGGAACTTCAGTTGAGAACATTATCAAGCTTTATTTATTCATTTATTTGCAAATGCATGTATAGAACTGAGAATGGCTTTGCTTTTAGTAAGATGAGCTGTCTTTGAAAAATATTTAAAGTGGGGAATAAAGTAAAGAAGATGAGTTTAATTCAACTTTTCTCCCACGCCAAACAGATTGATCTTTTATAAACAGAACACTGAAACCCTGAAATAGCACCATCATCCATTTGGAACACAGCAGGCTGAAACCATCAATGAAATGAAGATATGTGTTTCTAGCCCATAGTTTGAGCATCATCGAAGTTTTTGAATGTACCATAAACCTGGGCAGGGGGGGGATTAATATTCTGTAGCGATTGTGGCTAATATACATAAAGAACCACCACTGAAAAGATGAAAGCCTATAAAACAGACTGAAAGATAAATGTTTTCTGCATTTCTAAAATGCTTAGATGAATTTGGGAATTTTGTGACTTCTGAATCTGAATTTCCTATTCCTGAAACTTTCAAAATGATGTATTTTTGACAGGTATATTCGGCATTGGCTGAGAGTGATGACGTGCCGTGGAGACCACGAGGGATTCTATCACAGGTGGCCGGGGTCAGGGTGGGGGGTAGCTGGTAGCATAAACAGGGATCTTTAAGCTCCTGAGGCCAATTTTAAACAATATGTTTCACATCCATGTTCTTCTTTTAAACCCTTGTATTTTATAAATGATGCTAAATTAAATAATTGAATTCCACAAGGTGCCCTGACTCAGATCACCCTCTCCTGGAGGTGTTAATAAACGGTGAAACGGTGGCAGAAACAGCAGCAGAGGGAATAAAGAAACTGATTGGGACAAAAGATCGTATTGTGTTTACTCCGTTTGCTCTTTAAAATATAGATTATGGATATTGTCATAACACAAGCTAAGGCATCAAACACATCTAGTCCTGTGTGTTTTCCATTTGGCTTTCAATGATGCATAAGGTTTAAGGAGATGGCCCTAGCATGTAATGATAATAAATAACCTTACAGAGCCCTCAGAATCAGATGTGTTATGCTAAGTGCTTTGCATATATTCTCTCTACTCAATCCTTAAATGGTGGCTATATAATTGGAAGGATAGAGCATATGGTAATGATTAAAAACCTACTGACAGACACAAAGATTAGAATCCTAGGTCTTCCATGTATTTTCTGTGTGATTTTGAGCAAGTGACTTAAATTATCTTCTCCTCAGATTTTTATTCATAAAGTAGAGGTAAGAATGCTTACCACCATGGGCAATTGTAGGGTTAAACGTGTTTTTATATAAAGAATGCTTAAAACCTGCCCGATACATAACAGACACTCAGTAAATTATGTGCAGATGTAATAAGTTGGGCCCATTTAAAATCGCCAGCTATAATTCTCAGCTTTTCACAGCTTTAGGGGTAGACATGAACCAAAACCAAAATCTGATTTATAAAAGAAAGCCCACCTTGAATGCATATTCTATACTGTCACCCTCCTTTCATCTATTAAGCATCTGGAACAGTGTCTGGCATGATTATATTTGCTGAATGCATTTATAGCACAACGCTTTAAAAGAAATGAACGACTACCAAACCAGCCAATAAATGATATTTCAGCAAGGCTATATACCTAGATAGAATGGTATGATTTGCAATATTCCCGAGGCATCTTTTAACTCATCAATGATAATTACTTTCCTGTGTAGAAAATTTGTCAAGTAACTTATTATTACTATCTCGTAAAAACCAATTAATGTCTTCCTTGTTCATAGCAACAATGTTCCAAGCGGGAAGAGGTCATGCAGAGAGAATCCTTGGATGCTAATCAAGTCTGCTGCAAATGACTTTTTTTTTTCTTCAACATCTGTTTCTTTATGTATATAAAAAGAGTTTTAGCCTGATTATCACTGAAATCTGTTACACGTGTTCTTCCAAATACATGGCGTTACTATGAGGAGATGCTCAAAAAGCATCTAGCTGTTCTGGCAAAATCACCCAGATCACGCATCTACCCCAACTTGAGCATCGCTCAGCGTTTAACAAGAGGACAGCAAAAATGTGTCAAGTAAATTGTCTAATATCAGTCTTAGGTAAGACGTAAGATGACATAAGAAAAAGTTATGTTCATAAAGAAATCATGAATTGTCACTTTTGTAGAAAGCCTTAAAGTGCTGTATAGTGACTGTCATAGCTACAAAAACCCTATATAGTAGCTATTATTACCCTTTCTTTATAGTAAAAGAGAAGCGCACTCTCAGAAATTTCAAGATATAACAACAGTCACAGTAAGAATTTAAGTCAAGTTTTTGACACTAAGCCTGGTATTTGGTTACTATCCCATAGGCTGTTATTTATTAAGTTAGCATTTTCCTGCTCTGTAATGTTTTTTAAATATCTTTTTATTTGTTTTCTCTTTTTTAAAAAAAAAAACAACACGACTTTTGGGTCTGTACATTTCTGTTACATAAAACATGACAGCCCAGAAATTCAAAATTAAATGAGAAAAAATATTCTATAAAGGTTAAGAGTACAAAAATGAATCGTGATTTAGATCCTGGTTTTATCACTTACTAAGTCAGTTAAGTCAAACCTTTCAACTTCACTCTGTCTTAAAAACTTCAGCTGTGAACTGAGATTCTAACTTCATCACGCAGGGCTATGAGAACTAAATGTTAATGTTTATAATGTACGTAGCATCCTTCATCCATAGCAATCTCTCATTAAATGCCAGTTAATGTTGTAATTTCTGCCATTGTTTAACCATATTCACACTAAACTGCCTGTTGTCTTCTTGTTTATAGAATCTTTGTTCTGATCATATTAGATTTCAAAATATTATACTCTGGAACCAAATAGAATACAAAATGTATAACCAAAGAAATAAATAAACCCTTGTCCCTCCAAAATGCCTCAATATATCCAAGGTAGGAAAACAGGAAAATTCTATGTTTGTTTAATTTGCATATATTTTGAAAAAAATAAAACTCATTTTCCCTATCTATAAACATGAAAATTATCCCCTAAAGGTGTCCAAAACCTTCTGATAAAAGTGATTTTAAAGCCTCCATATTTAAGAATTTATATTACTATAGGAAGATTTCATTGACAGTGCAGAGATTAGCAAATATGAAGGGATTTTGAAATTGGCCAGTGAGTAATTAGATGACTATATTTTGGAGGAAAAATATACTTCATGTGAAAAGATGTGGGAAAATTGTGTAATGAGTTAACAGTAGTTCCAAGAATTATAAGGAAAATTTAAAGAGAGCATCAAAACATTTACAAAAGATAGAAAATTGACAAATTTGGAAACAAGCAAAATCAAGTCTTATTTTTATGTACCTTTAATGCCTTTCAGGTATTGTATACTGATGAAAATGAAAAATCACATTCCTTCTAAAGACAAGCCAGTCAAAGAAAAAAAGGATATATATTTTAAAAACTGAGAGAATCACAAATCGTCACTGCTACTGTGCAAAACTATAGCAGAAGCCCATTGTTCGGAACTCAGAGATTGCCAAAGGAAGCCCCGAAGTCTTTTCACTAAAAAGTAAGTTCGAATATAGGAAACTACAGCTCTCTTAAATCTGACAGACCATGCACTCGTATATTCTAAAATATGTATGCCCTGGGTAATTAGGATAAATGAAAGATGTAAATCACTACTGATTCTCATAAAAAGTCATTGTCAGTAGAGATACAATGCTCCTCATATTTAGAGATAATATCACTCCATCTTCTCGATAATCATAAGTTGGAAGAAATCTCCTGTGGCTACCTGGTCTCCCCAGTCTCTTCAGACATGGCATTCTCTCAGCTATCCTTCAATGACAAAAAAGCAAAATGATCAACACTGAGACCTGATTTATTCAGAGGAACTTATTTGGTGATGAGTAATCCAGGTCACTGCTGCACAGAAACAGAATAGTTTCATAAATTGAGAAGATCCTTAATTGACATTTAAGAAAACGGCTTGTTGTCACTTAAGTACATTATGGCATAAATATACAATGATCCATTACTTACTAGCTTTAGCAATGTTACGTACCAACGTTCTGCCAACCTTTTCAAAACATTAATGTACAACATTCATAAGAACATAGCTATGGCCCTATGAATCGTCTTATCCATGGCTAATGTATAACACACAAAAGACTAATTTCAATATCCCAGAAGATATTGTTTAGTGTTGATGAAATAGCAGATGAAGCTACTGCTTATTTCTTCGTGCCTCTGTATTTAGCAAAATGACTACAGTTTGTCAAAGCCACGAGCACTGCTTACAAAATTATTAATATAAGCACTGCTCGTGGCTTAGCTGGCAGGTTATTTGTCCTAAAGGGTTGAAGAGAACAGTGAAACCATCATGGTCTGCAGATGGGACCTGGAGGCTTAAGTGTTGTATTTAATTAATGTGTGTTTAAGTATAACATGAACAAAATATGTTTGTAATATTTTCTTTGGTGAAAAAGAACACAGATGATTTCCCTAAGCATCCAGGAGCAGGTTGTGACCTGTTCTTTATTCTCCTGGCTTTAGTGAACACATACATTCACAATTTAGTTCACTGGTTTAGTAAAAATTTTACAACATAGCTTGCAATTATTTGACATCAATATTGGCTTTTAATGAGAAGAAAAGCCCAAGGAGGAAAAAAAAAAATGAGGAAACTGGTTAAATTAAGATGCAGTTTTTCCCCTCTAATTTGTGATTCCTAGGGCCAGAGCGCAAGTGTATGTCTAAAAACACGATGTTTATGTTTGTACTTAAGGCTTATTTTGAGGAAAGTCACTCATTTTTGCACATTTTGAGTAGAAATTGGAAGATGTTATAACAGCAGCTTATCAGAATTGCTTCTGGATATTAAACCTTCCTCAGAATCAGCTGGGTATTTAAGTGTTGGACTCTTTGCAGAGAAATGCAAAGAACTGAAATTGCTGCAAACCACCTGAGAAGTGGGACTTCATTAGGAGGGGACCTGTTTGCAGAGGGAAACATGACCAGCTTGTGTCATGTTCCTGTGCTTTTAAAAATAACGCAGAGCCAGTTGAATAGTTCTAGCAGAAGGTCAACTTTTCTATGTTTAGCCATGTGGGTTTGTGTTAATTAATAGGAACGTTCTGTAAATATACATTCCTAATTGCAACTAAATTAAATATTCATTTGTAACATTTGCTCTAAAAACATCGATTTCTTAATGAGTATGAAATGAATAGGTCATGCTTTGAGCACATACAGAACTTTTCATACTGCGTCCGCAAAAGGAACTAACTGGAGACAGTAAATTCCGAGCTTCATGAGGATATGGGGAATGCTCTCCATGAATATAAATGTTTCCTGTTATTATTATTATCCTCCTAAAATATGCATTTTTAAAAATCAGAGGCTATTTTTTTACACTATAAATACTGAATGTAGTAGGTTGTTTTACTTTATATGCTAGATTCAATCATTCTGCCTTTCTATGCAATTGGAATAGACAAGATTGCAATCGTTTTACCTGCATTATCCGCAGCTACTTAAAGAGAAGTTTCCTTTCTCAGTCTTGCACTTTGCTAAACATTCCACAGCCAACCATCACAATGTTTCTTTAAAAGTATAAACAGTTGATGCTACATCTTCACTCAAATGCTCAAATGGGCTTCCATCCAAAAAAGTAAGATTCAAAGTCCTTTCCGTGGCCTAAACTCCCTCTGCCTCACAGACCTCATTTTTTGTCACTTTACTGCTACTCTCTGCTATGGCCACACTGTCATCCTTGGCTTTACTCAAATGTTGTGCATGCCCACATCACACGGCACCCAGAACATTCCCCCAGATAGTTACACGGCTTCCTCCATCTCAGCCTTAACGTGGCACCTTATCAGAGAAGTCTTCTCTGATCACCTTAGCAATAGCGGCAACCCCATCACGGTTCAGAGCTCTATCCTGCTTGTATCCCCCATGGAGGACCTAGCACCTCCTGACATATTGAATGTTTACAGATCCGTTTGTTTCTCTGCATCTTTCTTCTGGAAGATGACCAAAATTGGAGCAAGACTTTGTCTGTTTTGACCACAGCTGGAATTCAGAGCCTGGAGCAATGTCTGAAGCACAGTGCACCGCTCGGCCTCTGGCTACCATCGCTTAGACCAGACGCCGTGCGACTCAAAGGCGGCTGGTCCATGAGACAGGCAGGGCCCTGTGATGAGACGAGACTCAGAAAGAGCTCAGATAGTCTAATCATAGTCCCCCTGATGTTGAAGTTTGATCTAGCAAATATCAAGATAATGAGGCAATTTGTATTCGGGGATGAAGCTACAGAGATGTTTTGAGAGAGTTGGAGGGCACTGGGAGCCGTGTGGGATCGCGGAGAGCCAGTGCTGTAAAGCAGCAGAAATCGTGAGCAGACCGGGAGATAAGAGGAGTTGCCATCAGCACACATCACAGAGGGGAGACAAGCACACGGGTACGGGCGGTTTGTTCGTAAATGTCTCCGTTCCTGACATGTTTTCAGCTCATACACAATTTTTTTTTGGTATCTATACACAATACCATCAAACAGATTTCCATTTTTTTCTGGTTAATTTCAGTGAGATGACCCCTTCCAAATTAAAAGCAGAAACAGCCTGTGAACCAAATTTTTTCATGATTGCTACCACTAATAATGACAAATGCCAAATAAAGCCTTGCTAAGAAATTTCACTCGGAATAACCCACTGCTTACACAAATGTGTGCTTCAGAATTTTGTAAACGGAGATATTTGTGATATGAGGACCACAATATTACCTCCTCACAGACCCCATCTCTGTCATCCATCCGTTTAAGACTCTGGTCAAATTGAAGAGAATGTAAAACCTTATTTGAACTTACATCTGGAGAAATATACAGTGTCTCAAAGTTCTTAATCACAAAATAACAGATATATTTATTATTAATTCCAAATAACTGAATATAAAGTTCAACAGTATTAAGATACGAGAAGTGTGCAGAAATTGATAAAACGTGTTATGTGTAAGAACACACAGGGAAGAATTACATAGGGAAGTCAAAGAAAGGAGAACGGTGTTACGAAAAACTCCAAATAATAAAATATTAAAGAGGGAGCCAGTCAAATGTCAAGTTTTACTTATATCTCTTTACTAAACATGTTTCCTTTCTTTGGGCTATGGCAAAGTCGTAACTCCTAACCAAAATGTTTGTACCCCCATAATTTCCTGAAATTACAAAAAGTCTCCTTTCTTAATTCAACCAGCTCCTTCCTTTTCCTTCAACTTTTCCTTCAAGTTCAAGGGTACTCTCCCACCGGAACCTTTCCCCAACCATCGCAGCACTGCGTGCATTTCTCACATCTCAGCTTGGCTACTATTCGTGGCTCATTATCATTTCTGTCTGGTATTGCCGGCATATTAACTTTTATAAAATTGTCACTGTGTCACTAAACTCAGATTCATTGTAAGCTGATTTTTTTTTTTTTAGTTCCTAGGGATAAAATAACAGCGCTACATAATATAGTTACCTCTCTCTTTCCATTATTTATTACTCCTAATTTCATTTTCTGATGGATACCATTGATCAGATCAAAATGTCTCTATTAGATAATAATGGGTGAAGCAAAAATTATTTTTCCTTAATATAAAGACACAGTTCTAAAATTTTCATTTTTAACATTTTATTAACAAAGAATCATTCTAATACTATTAAATCCAAATTTAAAACTTCGGATGAGTCATTAAAGTTATTCATTTGAGCATGTGTTAAATTGATAGAACGATTTTTTGTTCACTTAGTAGCCTGTGTTCTTGAATCAAATGCTTTTTGTTAATGTTGAATCATATTTAATTCTAATTATTAGTATTTCTATTTGAATTTTTTATCATGCACATGTATAAACTCAGTATGGCTATTTCTATTTTAATTAACATATTAGCGAGTTTGGGATTATGATATTAACTTCAGATAATGATTTGTTAATCTCGCATTGTTTTCATGAGTTAGAACAATGTAACTTGATAATTATATTTTTCTTCCCACTTTGAAAGATTTCATCAGTGAGCATATAATAGTATTGTGGTTTTTTAATATAGTATTTTCATATTTTGACAACTATTCCATTAGTTATTATCTACTACTTTTAATAATTCTTAACAATTTTGTGTTGAAATTTTTTAGAAGACCATCTCATTTAAAATTTATAATATATAATTAATTTATATATTGTAGTATTTATTGTCAATTTTTACACCCTTTTTCTCTTACTTTGTATGGTTATCTTTTTCCACTTTTTTTTTCCAGTTCTTACATTAACCTACTTTATGATTTTTATAAATCAGATAAACTTTTTTATGGGTTGATTTGGCTGGGCAAAGCTCACAAATTCCTTTAAGCTGAGCATTCACCCTCCAATATTAAATCATTCTGTTCTTCCAGGTATCAACTTATGTTGAGAAATAGTAGAGGATGCTAGTTAACCAAGTGGGTTCTACAGCCAGATTTTCCGGGCATGAATTTCAGACTCACCACTTACCAACTATGTGAAGTTGAGCAAATTACTATTACCTGTGTGCTTCAGTTATCTCCCCAGAAAAATCAGGCTAATATCAGTGTCTACCTCACAGGTTGGTGCTGAGGACTAAATGCATCGATTCACATGAGCATTTAGAAGACTGCCTGGCATAGAGTGAGAGCCCAATAAATATAAAGCAATTGTATTGATTTTTGTTCTATTTCATGGAATAACAATGATCCAAGGTAATATGATATGGAAGGGAGTTATTAATCCGACTCCTCCTGCCACCTGTTTCATTTTCAGGAAAGAAAAATGTTCAGGGGTCCAGCCCGAAAGAAATAAACTCTTCTGGCTGTTTGTTTAAATGTCTGGGTTTATGACCCATCATCATCTCTCCGAGCGGCAGATGTAGTGCGATGACTCGCCGGCATTTTCTGCATATGCACACCGAATTCCCGACAACATAATGAAAGCACCTGAAGCCAGAGCAGCATGCCTATAAATATCCACTCAGGTAAACAAAAATTCATAGCACCTTATAAACCTTCACCGGCAGCTACAAGGGGACCGATATAAACAATCATTTGTAGAAAACGAAGCAGAGCTTTAAGAGAATATAATAGCACCGTCTGTCTTTAGAATCAGCCATAAGGTATGCAGTCTATTAGATTTAACTATTAATAGAAGCTTATTCCTTCTGTAACCCTCCAAGTAGAATCCCATCCTTTTTTACGGTCTGCAAGGTACTTACTTAGTGCCGTAAGTGCTCTCGGGTTTTGATGATGATGGCATGTCTGCAGACTACACCAAACCAGGGACGTTTTCCTTGAGATGCAAGGCCATGCAGTGAGGTAAGACCTTGACGCTTCTAGAATGCGATTCTAACGCTTACCCAGGAGGCTGGCCACAGGTGATTCCCGGTTCTCACCCTTAAATCTCTTGGACGCCCGTGTTTTACCTGCACCTGTTCCCTGTTTCATTTACTTTCCAAGTATCACCTGTACTTCAAAGACGATTGTGGCTTCATTTAATCTGTGACTTATTAAAAAAAATAAATAAACTAAGTGAATCACACCCCATGGGCTAATATAGATAACTTGAAAATTAGTTGAAAATGTTCTTCAATGCAGTGACTTTCCCTGAGAATGGGGAACATAAATATGAATTTATGTAAACAGGGGAGATATTTTGAAAAGCATATTTATGAGAAAGGTAAGAAATGAATTAATGGTGTATTTATATTGACATTTTATCAATGATTTTATTTTCAAAGTAATCAACAAAAGAAGAGGGCATTCAAGAACTGTTTATCTCTTTGGTAATTTTTTATGAAGAGAGAATCTGCTGACTGAGCTGCTCAACTCATCTGCCAGTCCTCAGTGGAACACGGAATTCGTGATGTACGGAAAGTGTCAGACTCAACTAATTACACTCTTCGCCTTACGAATAAACTATTACTATTGATTTTCTGCTATTCTGTGCTATTTTTAGTGTTTTAAAATTCTATCACTACTATAGCATCACTTATCCTCTGCAAAACACAACCCCACTGTAGGGAAAATTTTAAGTGGTTGTAATTTTCCTACGGATGGAAAATGCCCCGGGACTTATCCAACCTTCTCTCGATCACTCCTTCCCCTCTTGATTCCTATGTAAGTAGCGGAGTCAGGACATGATGTTGCTCCTTGGTTGGAGAGACACCTTCAATATTCACATTTGTGTTTACATGTGATAAGAATTCTCTGAGTTACTGTAAAAATAATTGATAAAATGCAAAATGTCAGGAAACATAATGACTTTTCTTATTGAAAACTGATCTGGTAAATAGGAACCAAGGTTTAAAAATATTTGTCTGAAAACTCATCCTCTCTTAGCAGTAGTTTTTTAGCTACTGAAAGGGAAAGTCACGCCAGCTGGTGAACTGGGAGAAGGTACTAGAAACTCACAAGTTCAATGTTACATCCTCTGCACAACTTTACTTTCTAAAGAGGAATAGGACATCGCCCTGGTCTTCAAGGAAGTGTTGGTCAATTGGGGCAGTAGATAAAGCAATCAAAATGATTGCGATAATATAAAATCTATAATGACAAATTAAATGATCATACTGTGTTTATCTGTCTTCCTCCTCAAAAGTCTCCAGTAGGCAATTCCTTCAGATGCAAAAAATGTGTCTTTCTTCGATCCAATTAATGAATTTACTTCCAAACCACTTTCTTTTTACTTCCAACTCTCCCTGATTCTGACAAAAATAAATCAGTAATAATAGTTTTAGCTCTCATCACGTCTAAACTAGGTTAAATAGGACCTAGTTATAGACGCTCTGTGTACATTTTTCACTTACTTTTCAGGACAAAAAAAAATACATCAGGAACATTATAAATGAGGAGCAGAGCACTAAGATTCTTGGTCTTGGGAGGAATTAAGTAGCTCAGCTGGATCTGACCTCGCTCTTTATGATTCCGGAACGTTTGCTCTAAGCAGTGCTCCATGCTTCCTCAGGAGTGAAACATTTTAGCTAAAAATATGACTTTGCAGCATAAATTTCCTTATCGCTAAATTTTTTGTCCCCTTAAATGGGAAGAGGCTGGGAAATTTCTAAGGTGTCTTTGAATTCTGAGAACTGTGGTACATGTGGTTTCAAAAGAAAGACAAGTAATTTTTTTATCTCCTCTTCAATAACAAAAATTCTCACATCACACTTCCTTACACCTAATGGTACAGTTTATATTGCATTTTTTGAAATTTGAATATTTTTTGGTCTGTTGATATTCTGACAGTTGATTTTGCAGGAAACGTAAGAGTCACGTGGAAGGAAATCAGTCCCAGGTAAAGTAAAAAAATAACGCCACAACTCAGGTGATGCTTTTCAGCCTTCATCACTATCTGTTGCTGTCAACTGCCTTCATTATACATTTTGAAAATTCATTAGAAAAGAACTCAGCCTTAATGGAAAAAAAATGATGTGAAGTATCATTTTTAAATAGTTTTAGAAAAATACTTGAAGTACTCCATGGTACACATTTCCAAACTGTGCAAAGCTCCAGAGAAAACTGCTTGTTCCTCTCACCCACAAAGAGACTACTTTCAACACACAACATGAGACAGGAAAGACCACTAAAACAGCAATCTGGAAGATTAAGCAATTCACAATTGTAATTTAACAATCACAGCACAGTCCTGCTGCAGGAACAATGTGGAAGAATCACACAGAATGTAGTTGTGGAGTCGTATATATTTCTAAGGGAAAACAGCATCGTAAAATAGTTTACGAGCCTAATGATCAAGGGCTCAGAAAAGAGTTACAAAGATTCTAAAGCATCATGACTTTAGAAGTCTTTTCTATTCTTTAAAAGCGAGTATCTTACTTGTCAGAAAAAAATAATACATAGATTCATTTGTTCTTGGCGTTTGTTCATAAATCTATTAACTACTCAAGTGGCTAATCCTAGAAAGAGAAATTCAATCTCCAACCCCAGCCTATTACTACTCTGTTCTTTTTATACTGGAATCATCCTGGATATCTGACTTTCCACCTCCCACCACTCACGATCAAGCTGTTCTTGGCCTTCTCTCCCCCCACACACAGCAAGCACACCCGTTAGACAGCACGTTAGACTTCCCATCGACAGATCCAATTTTTCAAGGCAGCCAAATAGAAAAAAAAGTTGAGTGCACATGACGTACAACGGACAATTTTTACTTTCTTCTTGACCAGTTTCTCTCCAACAAAGTCATCAAACGCTCGCACGTGCACACAGAACTGTTGATCTAATCATGGTGTCATCATTTCCACCTTCTTATCCCACCTGCCCCCGCCTCTTACCCCTCACTATTGCTTTACCTTGGCCATTCTTAGTCTCTCTCTAGAATGTAACAATTGTTGCTGGAACAGCTCTCCTGTCTGCAGCCTTCTCTGCTTCCAGTCCCACCTCTCTAATGACCTTTCTGAAATTCAAATCCAATCAAGTCAGTTCTTTGTTTAAAACCTTTATTAACTCCCCAGAGACTTTGTCACTAACTCCTTATGACTCTACAGCACTGATTTAGGTGCGAAAGAGTCTCATTCTGTTGCCCCCACTAGAGTGCAGTGGTGTCATCCTAGCTCACAGCAACCTCACACTCCTGGGCTCAAGCGATCCTCCTGCCTGAGCCTCCAGAGTAGCTGGGACTACAGGTGCACAGCACCATGACTGGCTAACTTTTCTATTTTTAGTAGAGACTGGTCTCAAACTCCTGATCTCAAGTGATCCCTCCACCTAGACCTCCCAGAGTGCCAGGATTACGGGAGCGAGCCACCGTGTCCAGCCTGGTCTTAAGTTACCATAATAGAAAGTCAGTAGATGATGTCTAAAACTAACAAATCAAGAAAGAACAAATCAGCATGTATGTAGCAATTTGCTGGTGAAAAAACATAAGAAGAGTTCGAAGTGTTTGTTTAGAACAGTGGGATTTGGGATAAGGACCAGCACTGAAATTGCAAGCTTTCTATGATCCTCTGATAAAATTGAAAACAAAATCATTTTTAAAATAATTTATCTCTCCTAATAATCTGTTTACTATGTGAGATGAACACTTACAATTCTCCCTTAAACACACTTTTCTTAAATTATTGAAACTATAAAATGTATTTTTCTGCAACTAAATAGCAGAATGATAATCTCTCAGGAAGAGAACTGCAATACAAACTTCCGGTAAGTGACAAAAAAGCACCACATTTCCAGGTTTGGATCCAGAAAATGGAAGAAAATGCAGCTACGACCAGTCGTTACACTCAGCGGACAGGAGGGTGAAACAGCCCACATGCTCCAGTGAATGGTGAAAAAATCAGCTACTCCGGGAGTAAAGAAAAAAGGTAATCTCAAAGGTCTGAGTAGCGTAGCTACCTGGAAATTAACAATATTTATTCATAAGTTGTACTCTCCTATTGTATGAATATGCCATGAAAACCACTATGGAGAAGAGTCAACAGAAATGAGGAAAAGTATGGGACATCGCCCCAAGAATGGGGTCCAGAAAGATTCTCTCTTGCTTTGGATGGAAGCAGCTAACTTTAACAGGAGGATGTATATGGGAATCTCTTCGAGGACGGCTGCATCTGGATGGAGAAAGGATTTAGTAATTACACGTGTGCTGTCTAGAGTTTTTACAAACATTTTTTGTAACTGATGATTTTTTCAATTTCACATCCCTAATGCTAAGCACGGCTATAAATTGAATTTTGTACAATTTAATTCTAATATGCCATATTTTTCAGAGTCACGCTTTTATATGGGTAACATAATGTTATCAGCTTTGACCTAAATTAGATCTGGATTCAATAAGTATGGTGACTTTGTCAAATAGTTAGTGTTTTGCCTTTGAGAAAGGAATGTGATCGTTTTTGGAGTATGTAATAGGAGACAGTAAATTATAGGACTGTGCTACCGTACTGTGACCTTTTCAGTATTCAGTGGTTTAAATAGCTGGTCTTTCTATCCTGCTTGATTAAAGCTCCACTAATCATCGAGAAAGTTAATGCAAGATAAAACATTTTTTTAAAATGCCACAGCATTAATCCTTTCATACGGCAGAAGTTGGAATGGGAACCGTTCGACATTTCTAACAAATTTCCATGTCTCTGCCATAGTTGCAAATCTTTAGACAGCAGCCATTGACTTTGGATGATGAAATCGCGACCCGGTAAAACCTTGATGCAGCACTTTCCAGAGTTACGGGACGTAACAAATGTGCCTGCCGAGCATAGAGAGAAGACATGACCTTGGAAAATAACATGGATGTCTTCCTTCCCCATAAAGTATCACACATCAGCTGCACCTCCTGAGAATCCTATTTATAAAGACATCTAGTGACATCACTGTTACAATACCTTTCGGTAATCCATTGCAAATCACACACCTCGGTGAGAGTCCATTCTTATTTACACACAGTGAAGTAATTTATAACCGATGTAAATCTGTGTTGAGCTAGGACCTATGTTTTACTAACTAATTAATAAATAATTATTAACTGAGAAGCAGCTAATGAATAAAAAAGATCTAATATTTTAAAGGTAGTTGGTTTTCATGTACAGCTCTTTTTTTAGAATCGTAGAAATTATTTCACTGACCAGTTTTATCCAAAATATTCAGTTATTTTTTTCCCCCTATAAGAGAGATCACACAGCATTTTTCTTTCTTTCTTTCTTTCTTTTTGGAGACAGAGTCTCACTCTGTTGCCTGGGCTAGAGGGTTGTGGCATCAGCCTAGCTCACAGCAACCTCACACTCCTGGGCTCAGGCCATCCTCCTGCCTCAGCCTCCTGAGTAGCTGGGACAACGAGCACGTGCCACCATGCCCGGCTAATTTTTTCTGTATATATTTTTAGTTGTCCAGCTAATTTCTTTCTATTTTTAGTAGAGACGGGGTCTCGCTCTTGCTCAGGCTGGTCTCGAACTCCTGAGCTCAAACAATCCGCCCGCCTCGGCCTCCCAGAGTGCTAGGATTGTAGGCGTGAGCCACCACGCCTGGCCGAGAATTTAATTTTGA
>CAUYSK010004521.1:0-17448 GCA_963575035.1 Avahi laniger | reverse complement strand
CAATCCAGGAGAGGAAATAGGATGACCCAACTCGGAAGGGAGAGTTACAAGAGAGGCCGAGGAGAAAGAAATAATGCAACTGCTGATTAATTGGATGTGGGGGCAAGGGAGAAAGAGGGGCCCAGGGTGGCCCAGATTCCTAGGTTTAGCAATGAGTGAAGGGCGTAGTCCAACCCCCTGAAGCAGGGAATGCAGTAAGAGGGATGCTATGGGCTGAATTACATCGTTCCCGAAATTCATATGTTGAAGGCCTAATCCCCAGTACCTCAGGATGTGACTCTAGTTGGAAATAGAGTCTTTACAGAGATGACCAAGTTAAAGTGAGGTCATTAGAGTGGGCCCTAATCCACTTGGACTGGTGCCCTTATAAGAAGGGGAAATACGGACACAGATTGTCATAGAGGGAAGATGACAGGAAGAGATACAGGGAGAAGACGGCCATCTACGAGCCAGGGACACACCCTTCCCTCACAGCCCCCAGAAGGAACCAACCCTGCCAACACTTGTTTGTGGACTTTGAGCCTTCAGAGCCATGAGAAAAGAGTTCTCATGCTTAAGCCACCCTGTCTCGGAATTCTGTTACAGAAGCCCTAGCAAACTAACACCAGGAGAAAATCAGTTGGAGGTGGCCACGGGTTATGTTCGGGATCAGGTGAGTTTGACGTGTTGCTTTGGGACAGCTGGGTAGAGACAAAATGCCAACATGGTACTTAGAGATGCTGGTCCAGGACTCAGTGGGCAGCTGGGGGCTAGAGATGGACATGTGCTCGTTGTTTCTGACACTCTGGTGTCTACAGCACAGCGTGACTGGGACATAATGGGAATTTGAAAAATAGTTGAATGAATAAATGTTGTTCTTGCTTAAGGACAGAGGGCAGGAGGGACTACAAGGATATTGGAACTGATTCGAATTTCCCATCCCAGTACTGAGAAGGTTAGTGCAAGCCCTAGTGACACGAAGATGTAACCGTGGCATATCTGAGGCCAATGAGTTTTGGAAAATTGTTCTGTTTGTTGCTGATATTTATACTCCATAGGAAGGATAGTTTTCCTCTGTAAAATCTGGGGGAAAAAAAATTAAACATCAAAGCTGTTGTTATAACAGAGAACTATGGCTTGTCAAGAGTCTTAGGTGCATGTCCCTGTTCTGAAATGTTGACCTCCACGTGAGTGTGCCAGTAACATGGCTATTTTAGGTAGGAACTTTAAAGTCTTCTCAGCTCCAAATGTCAAAATAAGTAGACAGGGTGGCCTAATAGAAAATAGCAATAAGTGGAAGCCAGGAGACTTTGAATTCTAAAACTGCCTCTGAAGAAGTGGGTGACCTCAACCTTTCTGAGTCTCCCTTCCCTCGTCTATAAACAGTGGTGGGGAAGCGATATTTGGATTATCTTCCAACTCTGACATTCTCTCAATGCTGCTTTTAATTGCAACTGGTGATAAGATAACCTTTCCATAAATTGACCTGCCACCCTGATTTAGTCCATCAATGTGAAAGCATGAAAACAGGATGACGGGCAGGAATTAAATATCACAAACGTCTTCGGTAGAATAATTTCCCTCCTTAAAAATGGCAGCTGGGACACTGGAAGGAGACAGTGCTTGGTTTTAGAACGCATCTCCATTACCAGCAAACTGGGTTTTACTGGAAGGTTTCGGAATGCACATGACCATGGTATTTTGTCCAGTAACTTAAATTTCAACCACATTTAAGGAGAATATGGGAAATCATCCACTCCTGACTGCATTTGTGATTTCCCCTGGACCATTTCATATTTAAAACTCATGTTGACCTTTTCTTTCTATGTCTGGACATCTCATCCCTGAATGTAATAAGCTCCTAAGGGGGAAAGATAATTAGGATTTATTGGGCATCTATTTAGTGTCACATTTTGTGCCAGGTCCTTGACCTGTGTTATGTAATACCTCGTTTAACACCTCCCTGGAGCAGATGCCGTCAGCCACACCATAGCTTCTCTGCACTCAACTCAGCCTACTGAAGGCTGCTCGCTGAGGGCTTCTGTCTGGCCATGGGACCACACTTAGCCCACGAGAACAAGCCGGATGGGCATAAGAATTCCTACTGCAGAAGCAGCACTCAACCAGTAGCAGATGGAAATTTGCTGGGTAAATACACCAGCTTCCTCAACCCTTGGTTGGGATAACTCGGAGCATGGAGTTCCCTGGAGAGGTTGAATCATGGTGGATATGGTCTTGGTGACACAGCCTTTATTGGTTGTCTTCTTTTTTTATCCTTTTTTTTTCTGAGACAGGGTCTCATTCTGTTGCCTGGGCTAGAGTGCAGTGGCATCATTGCAGCTCACTGCAACCTCAAACTCCTGGGCTCAAGTGATGCTCCTGCCTCAGCCTCCCAAGTAGCTGGGACTATAGGCATGTGCCATCAGGCTGGTCTCAAACTCCTGGCCTCAAGCAATCCACTCTCCTCAGCCTCTCAAAGTGCTAGGATTATAGGCATGAACCACCACACCGGGCCTTTTTCGGTCTTAACACCATGTTATTTCCTGAGATCATCTTCCAAATAAAGTAATTACATTCAAATCTTTGTCTCAGGGCCCTTGTCCAAACTGAGACATCCCTAAGATCCCTTTGGAGTAGGTAACATTATTGCTGATTTACAGCTCAGCGTGGTTAAATAACAGTTGTTAAGTCTTGATGCTGAGTTTGTCTGACTCCCATTCACTTTTCTCTATACCAGTGATTCTCACCCAAGGGAGTTTTTGTTTCCTGGGGGACATTTTGTAATGTCTGGATGCATTTTTGGTTGCATACTGGGTACTGCTACTAGCAGCTAGTAGGGAGAGACCAGGGATGCTGCTAAACAGCTGACAGTGCACAGTTCAGCCCCTACAACAAAGACTAATCCAACCTGAAAACTCCAATGGTGCCGATTGAGAAATCCCGCTCTTCCCCCAGCAGTACTGGTTGTTAGGTGGTGGCTCTCACGTGTGACTTGTCTATTGTCTTTCACTTCCAGGGCCAAGCTGTGGCTCAGTTGTGTTCCACTGTCCCCAATGTGACTGTCTTTGGAACAGCTTCTACTTTCAAGCATGAAGCAATCAAAGACTCCGTGACCCACCTCTTTGACAGAAATGCAGATTATGTGCAAGAAGTAAAAAGGTAAAGTGTCTGCTCCACAGAGCACTGGGCTGGCCCTTGCTCTTCTCTCAATGAACAGTAGCATTCCTATAAAGGGGGGATAATGATGATGATAATATTAATAGTGATAATAGCAAACATATATTGGGGGCTTAGTATTACTAGCTTTGTGCTGAATACTTCACGTGTATTAGCTCATTTAATCCTCTTAGCACCCCTATTATTATCCTGAAGGAGCAAAGCAGTTAAGTGACTTTGCAGAGTTAATGTATTAAAGTCATGCTAGCTGCTATTAGACTGTCTTAACACATGGAAGCTTATTTCTCATTCATTCATGACAGCCCAAGATGGATGTTTGGTGGGCGATCTTCCATAAGGGACCCAGACTCCCATTCAGGGATCCAGGCTCTTTCCATCTTGTGGCTCCACCCTTGTCTTGGGTCTTATGGTCCTTTGCTTCTAGCTGGCAGACAGGGAGAGAGCACTGGAGGGTCATGAATGGGAGGTTTTTCTGGGCCAGTCCCAGAAAGAAGGAACATCCACCCTGCTCGTATTCTAGTGCTCGTACTCAGGTCCTTGGCCACATCTTACTGAAAGCAAAATGGGAAATATCATCCAGCTGTGCACCTGGCAAGCATGGCACAGGTAGTAAAGGGTGGTCCTTGGAGTCAAACCAGGCATTCCGACTTGGGAGCCCAAGCTTTTGCTATGCAGATAATGCCTCTCTAAATCATGAGCTGAAGTTCCCTGTAGGAAGAAGGGGGCAGGGAGGAAAGGAATGTCATGTGCATATTGAGGAATGGAAATGCCTCTGAGGCTGAGAGAACTGCAAAAAAGCTTGATGGGACTCAAGTCCCAGGATGTCTGGTTACCTGCTCTGAGCACAGATATTGACAAAGGGGCACCTGGGGAGGGGGAACGGAAGTGAGGGCACGAGGTGAGGCTGGTCAGAAGACTGGTGTAGGATGCACACAAAGACCACAGACACCAAGCTAGGCAATGTGGGTTCCAACCTGAGTGTGACCGAGAGCCACTAAAGGACCAAAGTGGTGACGTGATCCAACATGGTTTTGAACAATCACCGGTAGTGTGGAGAGAATGGATGGGAGGGGGCGGCTGGGGCTGGGAGGTCAGGTGCTGGCAGCTGCAGTCACCTTGAGAATGCTGGTTTATAACCTGGTATCCTGAAGCTGTTGATCATGGCCATGTGCGTGTCAACACAAGGAATCCGATGGAGACTCCAGCTGCACCAGGTTGCAGGTGATTTGCGGGCTCTTCTCAGGGTCCGCTCTGCTCACAGCTCCTGGGGAGATGCAGAGACAGCCCAGAGCCATTGTTTCAGCATTTTCAACTTTCCAGCACTAAATTGTAAGGTACAAAGAGGTATTAAATTGCCTAGATGCATCGTAATAAAGAAACACTTTTCTCCAAATCACAGATTCCGGTGGAAAACTGAAAGACAAGTGAATGGGAGAGCTCGGTTTTTGAGGTGATAGATTTAGACCCGATTTTGTGAAACTTGTCAAGTTTCTTGGAAAAGAGAGTCTTCTGATGGTCTGAATTTTCACATTTGTTTTAAAATGTTGAATGTAGAGATTTACATATATTTTAAGGTCATCCCAATAGTTCTGGCAGGAGATGAAAGGAGAGCTTTCAAGCTAGCGATGAGAAGTTCACCCTCCGTTTCTCAGATGCAGGCTCATTTTGAAGACACCCACTTGCCTAGTTCCACAGCTCTCAGGTAGCTCTTCCTGCCTTTAACTCACGTCTCTCAAGCTGTGGTCTGGAAAATGAACTACACTGTCCCTTCAGTTATCTTTCCTTTCACACCCTTAAGTGCTATTTTTGCAAGCATCCTTTCATGTATTCATGCGCCCACCTGCTCAATAAATACGTGCTCAGTGTCTCTGACGGGCTAGGGGCTGTGCGAGGGCGGGGTATCCAGCAATAGGTACCCCTGAGAGTCACTGTCCTCATAGAGTTTAGAGTCTAACTGGAGGAGAGGGGACAAAAATAAAACTATAACGAGAATTCACTGATTCACACTTTTGATATGTGCTCTGGCGGCGACATGCAAGGTGCTAGTGAACGTTTGCCAATGGGAAAATCAGAAACGTTGTGAATCACAGAGTGGGCTGTTGAAAGTTGGGGGATGAGAAGTTGGCTGGGTGAACAGCATTTCCAACTAGGGGGAATGCCATGTGCTAAGGTTCCGGGTCAGGAACAGCTTGGTAACTTCAAGAACCTCGAAGGAGACCAGAGCAGCTGGCAGTGGTAGGATGTGGGCAGAGGGAAGAGAAAAGGATCAGGAGATGGCAGCTTTTCTGAAAAAGCGATAGCCCATGACCAAGGGAGCTCCTGCCAGCCCCTTTCCTGGGCAGCCACCCCATCCCCTCATCTCCTCATTGTCCTGGACCTGCTCGCTTTGCCCCTGAACCGATGATTTCTGCTGATGTCAGAAGAGTAGAAGACAATGGCATGTGAGACCCATCTCACCACCACCTGCCTGCAGTGGGACTTCCAACAGTTACTGTGCTTTGAAATAGAGACCCTGGGATTAGACTAAAAATGATGGGGAAGCCGCAAATATGTTCATACTACCTTCTGTCCCAGCCACCCCACCCTCAGGCAATAATCCAGTGGAAGAGAAAATCTGTAGGTACAAAGCTGCCTGCTACAAAGCCAAGTGCTGCTTCTGCCTCATTGTAAGGGCTCAGCAGGTGTTGACGGGGTGAATTACAGCATTGTCTGTGATAGCGGAAATTCAGAACCAGCCTCCACGATCCACAGAAGGGAAACAGTTCAGTAGATCATGCAACACCCACGTGCTTGAGTACTGTGCAGCCTCTAAAAAAAAAAAAACAAGAATTATGAAGACACTGTCACAAAATGAAAAAGTGTCCATGGTAGCATATTGAGTGAAAAAAGCAGAATGCCAAATTCCATCTACACTGTGATCACAGTTTTGTACAAATTCTCAGTGCACAGAGACATCAAGTGAAAGGAAAGGGAAAAATATCCGCCCGCGAACATGCAACAGAAGTGGAACACGGAGTGATTTCTTTTTGTTTTTCGATCACAGATATTGTTACACTATTATGTGTACGATGAACTAGAAAAAAAATAAGATAAAATTTCTTGAGATGAAAACTCTTTTATAAAGCAGTCATTTGGTAAGCCTTGAGCCAGCTGTGGTACAGGGAATAGAGGAAAAAATATTTGTGATCCAGACATACCCTTTGTGTTAGTTACCTTCTCTCTGTTTGGGAGGACAGAGATGACTACAAGGGAAACCAAGCAAAAGAACTAGAAACCTGGAGTCGTGTGGACCTGACTGTCGGGGCTTTAGAAACAGAGAAAAGAGGAAGATCAGAGAGAGTGTGTCAAATGGACAGCCCCCAGGTGGCATTTGAAGACTGAGAACGACTTCTGTAATACAGTGAAGTGGAAGAGAGTCCCAGACAAGGGATGCTTGGCTACAGCGAGGCAGATAACAGCAGCACGCATTGCTGGTCTCCTGCCACCCTGCTAAGAGTTCCATTAGACCATTTTATGTGCATCTCAGACGATGCCGCAAAGCAAAAATTGCTCATTGTATAGATAAGGAAATTGAGACTTCGGACCACATTTGGCCTCAGAGGTGTGTGATTCTATGAACTTTCTGTTCTGCAAAACTCCACTTGGTTTATGAAACACCAAAAGTGGAAAACAGAATGATGGGGTGGGTGCCATCATAACGTTGAAAAATTGTTACGTTAAAACCACTGGAAATCGAGGACCATCCAAATAACTGATGCCTGCAAGTGGACTACAGAGATGCAAGGGTGAGCAAGACAGGCATGTCCCTGGGACCTGAAGTGTCCAAACTAGCAGAGACGGTTAAATGAGCAATTGCAAGACAGTGGGGTTAGCACCAGGTAGGGAAGAGCAGGGCACTGGGGAGCACAGATGAGTATCATCTAAATGAAAGCCCAAAGAATATACATGAGCTGCTTTCAGGTTGTGCAAATTTTATGAAGCAGATATTGTCCTTATTTTTCAGAGGCAGGAGGCAAGGTGCGGCTTGGTTATAAGTAAGTGTCACGTAGACACACGTGGTAGGACTCAGCCCCAGATGGTTCTGGTTGCAGAGTCTGTGATCGTTCTAGCACCCACACTCACTCTCGCAAAGGCAGTGGGGGTGGCGTGCCCCTGGGCCAGGGAGGAAGCCAGGCTGCCATGTCAAAGCCCTCTGTGAGAAGCCTACTGTGTGCCAGGCACTGTGCCAGCCACTCTGAAGCCGTCTCATGCAGTGACAGTTAAAGCTGTGGCACAGGTGAGTTCTCAGAGAAAAAGGATCCAGAAAGAGAAACTGAGCGAAGGGCCAAGGATCCGCTGGACATCCAAGTCCTGGTGAAGGGGAATGCAGATCTGGGCAAGGTCGAAGGGTGTCTCTCCCAGTACCGGCTCTGCCAGAACCTACCCCGACTCAAGAGAAGTTCTTCCCTGTCCCGTGTGGGTGGGAAGAAGAGAGACAGTGTTCACAGCCAAGGGACCAGGGGCTGGGGACACAGGAAGGACACACACGAAGGTCTTGGATCAGCAACTCCAAAATATCTCGCTGCTGAATGTGGCTTGGAGACTCCCCGAGCTGGGGCTATTAGTGTTTGCTTTTTAAATCCGCAGAGATTTATGTCGGCAGGAGAAAGAGCACGCAGGAACCGCTGCATTGGGCCTCCACCCCCACCCTCTGTGCTTTGTGTAATTATTAGACCTACCTATGCAAGCAGGGTGGACGCCCCCAGAAATTGGGGGGAAGAATGAGGATGGTCCTTGTGCCTCTGCAGGTGATTGTCATGATTATTTCACTAAAAAGACTGCAGTGGTGCTTTTCAGTGTGAGTGTAACTAAGGGAGAGCTAGTCCCACGGCTGCTGAAGGAACCTGAGACGTCTTAAATAGACCCAACTGAGTCCGATTCAGTATGATCCATTTGAGGGATGATCCATTTGAGGGATCCATTTGCAATGGGGGGGGAGCACTTTTCAATCTTGAAGCTCTTACCTGCAGAAACATGTTCAGTTCTCTACCAGCCAAACTCTTAGCAGCCTCGAGCTCTGGGAAATTCTTGTAGTTGGACCCAGGAGGAAACTACTTCCTGGGCTCCTGCCCTATTTCTTGCTGCTCCTGGAGCTCTCCCTGTGTCTGCTTCTTGGTAGTCAAACAATATGGCACGGAAAGGAAATGGATCAATAGTTTGGTTCCCGACAGGTGACAGGATTTGGTTTTGTGTTCTCCTCGTGTAGAATCTCTGCTGAAGGTGTGGACATCGTTTTGGATTGCCTCTGCGGGGACAACACCGGAAAAGGTCTCAGTCTTCTGAAACCCCTGGGAACCTACATTTTATACGGTGAGTGCTCAACGACAGCAGGGATGTGGTTAGGGGCAGGGAGTGTTGCACGTGCACCATCAGACAGAGGCTCTAAAAAGTGAAATGTGTTGCTATGTTGGACAAGTGGGTTTGGGGGTGTTTAATTTTTTTAATGTTTTCTGTAATGTTTCTATTGCTGTGAGCTGTAAAATATCAGGTGTGCCTATTGCTCTATATCTTGTCATTTCAAATGGGATCCAACAAGGCCCAGCCAATGTGGTCACTAATATGAGTAGAACCATTAAAGGACTTGACCCACGGGAGGTGGCACAGGTGGAAAATATTAAATTCGTTTTCAAATTCTTGCCAGTTCTGGACCAAGCCACTGTCATTTTTTTCAAGCATAGCAAGAGATATTTATTTTGGTTAGCATGCATGGCTTGATTTGGGAATCTTCCATTCGCAGGCTCATCCAACATGGTAACTGGAGAGACCAAGAGCTTCTTTAGCTTTGCAAAATCAGTAAGTATCTGTGCACATCTAATGTACATACTGGGGTGGCACTTGGATTTGCATGTTATGAGCCCCTCCGTCACAAGACATTGTCCTAGGCTCGTTTATCCTTCATTTGCATCAGTCATTGTCAATAAAGCCCACCTTCCTGCCCTGTTCACTGCACTGCACGTGGGCAGGGGTTGGACTTTGGGCTACTTCTGTCTAAACAAAGCAGAGAGGTAGGAGTGTCAGGAAAACTCAAGAGAGCTTCATTTTGATTTCAACAGAGATTGCTTAAGTGTTGTTGTTTTTGATCATCAGTCAAGAACGAACTTGGCCTTCGTAATATTTATCTGCTCCATGGAGAGGCCGGCCTTTCAGTGTGGCCACTTTCTGACCAGGTCCCTGGGGGGACTTGAGACTTCTCTATGTCCCATCCCACTGCGTGGGAGCTATGAATGGGGACCCTACAACTTTAACAAGCTCCTTGGGTGATTTTTAGACACAGGCAAGTTTGTGAACCACTGTATTAGGCGATCATGCTCTGAATGTGGTCACTGCCTGTCTGCCATTGAGAAGCCACATCCCTGGGCGTTTACCCCACTGCAAACTGACTCAGATCTTTACTCCCATTTAGAGCTGCCCTTGCTAGAATTAAACTAATGTGGGCTTGAGCTTTGATTCTTACCCCGCCCACCCTAATAGGGGATCGCTGCTTCTCAAAAGTGCCTGTTGCTCTCCCCTCTGCTCTTGGCCTCCTTTGAAGGTGGTTCAGCATTGATTGATCCTCCCACTTGACAAGCATTTTCCGAGCACCTGCTATTTGTGGCACTGTGCCAGGCCCTGGAATGTCACAGAGAATGAGATAAGTGCATTTTTAAAAAATTATTTTTAAATTTTTTCATTTTTTGTTTTTGTTTTGAGACAGAATCCGCTCTGTTGCCCGGGCTAGAGTGCCATGGCTTCACCCGAATTCGCAGCAACCTCAAACTCCTGGGTTCAGGCAATCCTCCTGCCTCAGCCTCCCAAGTAGCTGGGACTACAGGCACACATCATCATGCCCTGCTAAATTTTTTCCATTTTTAGTTGCCCAGCTAATTAAGATAGGTGCATTTTTGACCCTTGTGGCCTTTGTATTCTAATGAGAAACAGAAACCCAAAATAAGAAAGACGCATTAATAACATGGTTATAAATAGCAATCGAACCTCTGAAGTAGATAAAAATAGGGTGCTGAAATAGAAAACAGTGGGAAGGGCTGGAGGAACTTAGAATAGGGTGGTCAGGGAAAACCATGGTAAGGGGTTAGAATTCATTCTAAGTATTCATATGCCCCTGAAGTGCCAATCTTGGCTGCTTGAAACTTCACCTCCAAACGTCCCCTGATTCTGAATGGATCCTACCCCCGCACTTGTGAGAGTCAAATCAAAGGGACTCTCTTTGCATTTGAGCTTTAAGGTCTGGGTCAAGGATCATCTCGACTGCAGAGTCTACAGAGGAGCAAGAGTGGAGTCTAATGAAACACGCTGTCTGGCGTGTACCCCCTGAAGACGAGCTTTGTGCCACTCACAGCTGTTCTGTGCCGTGGCTGTAATTAACGCAACGCTGGCAGACTGCCGTGGGTAACCACACTGATCCCAAATTACGTACAATTGTATCATAAAACCCGTTTTCCCTTTCTCCCCCTCAATGCACAATCCCAACACGCAGTGTTAATGAAGTAATTGCGGTGAATTCCATCTTCGGTGAAGGCATTCATAAACACAGCCAGTGTGGCAATCGAGAGTCTCTGCCCAAAACAGGGGTGCCCATTACCAGAACGCTTTGTAGCTGGGGGTCAAGAGTAAAGATGTTCCCTTTCAGAGGCCTGGTCGAAAACTAGTTGGTTGGTTAGAAGAAAATTAAAGAAAGGACATGCTGAGAAATGGAATGATGACTGATCTGGAAGGTTCCAGAAAACAATTCTTTTCAATACATTCAAGAAAGGCTTAGAAATTTAAGGTGTATTGGAATCATATATAGATTTTTCACTCAGCTATCTTAATATGGTTCATCTTAAAGTTGCTGCAGAGTTTGTTCTTCACTTTTTGTCAAACATATCATTGGCTTTCGTGCCACGGTGACGATGATACCAACAGGAAGTTAACATTTAGGGAGCACTCTGACTCCAAATCAGAGCTCTTCTTCCCTAACTCAGAAACATCCCTTTCAAATTAAGATGATAATAAAAATGGCTCATGTTTACAGAGCACCTTGTACATGAAAGACACTGTTTTGAGCACTTTTTATGTATTAACACATTTACTCCTCACACACCCCCCCATGAGGTACAGTCAGGCAACTGAGCACAGAGAGGTTAAGTGATTTGCCTAAAGTCACACAGCTAGTAAGTGACAGAGGTGGGATTCAAAACTAGGCATTCAGCTCTAGAACTCTCTTAACTACAACTGCGTGGCAATTGTAGATTCAGCAAGCATTCATGCCACAAACATGCATCGAGGTGTTGCAGATACACTGGGAATCAAGTTATTAATTATTTTTCTACTTTTGTTTTGTGCCAGGAAGCCCATGGTCAAATGCATGGCTCTTCTTGAGCCAGCCGCCAGGCCCTCACCAAATGTACTTTAGTAAAGAATTTTCTGTATGAACTTCATCGTTGTTTTCAACTTGTCTTTCCCACACTTATTTTCCTAACATGAGTTTCCCAATTTAAAAAAAAAAAAAAATCAAAGCCTTTTACTTTACGAAACCTTTTCAATTCTTTTTGGAAAGAGATAGGATATATAACCACATCAATAACATAAACATCATAAATGTTCCTTAGTGCCCATCAAACTGCTTTGCATTCTATATCGAAACTGAGATCAAACATTTTACCTCTTAGAACCCTTCAGGCATTGGAAGTTTGAATTTCTAATCTATAGCCAGCACCAAAGGAAAAGCAATTAAATTAGAACAAAGCAATTGGATAACAGTTCCGCAGGTTGCTAATGGATTATTTACTTATCTTGTTGTCTGAAGGCGGGGGATGAGAGGCTGGAAAAGAGATGGCCACTTTTACCGGCTGGGTGTCTTCCACCCAGGGCTTCTCAATCTTAGTGCTATTGGTAACCAGGGCTGGATAATTCTTTGTTGTGGAGCCTGTCCCGAGCATTGCAGGATGTTTAGCAGCATCCCTGCCAGCAGGAGCACTGCCCCGCTTCAGCCGTCTCAACCAAAAATATTCCCAAATGTTACCAAATGTCCTCTGGGTAGCAAAACTGGCCCCAGCTGAGAACCACTGGTTCAGTCCCAACACTTTGGCTTCATCACTCCTTCATGCTGTTCCTTCTTCCTAAATTACCCTTCCTTTCTCTTCTTTGTCTGTTGGATTCCTGCCCACCTCTTTGGGTTCAGCCTGGTCTTTGTCTACCCCCATCCCCAGGAAAGCTGCTCCTGCGGTTAGAGTGGCCACCTCCACTGTGCCCCCACCACACTTTGTAAACGTCTCTGCCATCCTAACCCTTCACCAACCTATCCCCACCACCACCGTTCACTACACCAAGTGTTCTACACTTAATTCTTCCAGAACACATAAGAGGCCATATCCTGCCACAGGGGTCAGTTGAGAAAAGTGAAGCCGCGAGAACACTAGGGAGCACGTGGTAGAGCCCGGATTCAACTCCAGAGCTGATGATGCTAACCGTGTTTCAACTACACGTGGCCTTTTAGTAGTTGGTTTTTGGCTCTGTCCCCTGTCTAGACCCTGTGCCTCTCATAAGCATCCCTGTCTGTTGTCTCTGCACACCCACAGCAGCGCCTAGTGAAATAGATGCTTAAAAAAACATACCACCAAGATCTGGCACGGTGGCTCATGCCTGTAATCCTAGCACTCTGGGAGGCCAAGGTGGGAGGAATGCTTGAGCTCAGGAGTTCAAGACTACCCTGAGCAAGAGTGAGATCCCATCTCTACCAAAAGTAGTAAAAATTAGCTGGATGTGGTAGTGCACACCTGTAGTCTCAGCTACTCGGGAGGCTGAGGCAAGAGAATCAGTTGAGCCCAGGAGTTTGAGGTTGCTGTGAGCTAGGCTGACTCCACGGCACTCTAGCCCGGGCAACTGAGTGAGACTCTGTCTCAAAAAAAAAAAAAAAAAAAAAAAAAAAAACAAAACAAAAAACACCACCAAGAGCTACCCCTTGGCCAGCTGGAGTCTGCTCAGCTGGGGCCCACACTCCCCTGGACAGCTGACAATGTTGGCAATGCTGCAAACGTGGCCCACTGTTGGGTCCCTCTAACCCGGCACCATCTCTCCTTGCAGTGGTGGCAGGTGGAGAAAGTGAACCCCATCAAGCTGTACGAAGAGAACAAAGTCATCGCGGGGTTTTCCCTTTTAAATCTGCTCTTCAAACAGGGCCGGGCGGGCCTCATTCGGGGAGTGGTGGACAAACTCCTAGGGCTCTACAACCAGAAGAAGATCAAGCCGGTGGTGGACTCCCTGTGGGCTCTGGAGGAGGTAAGAATGGGGCTCAGCAAACCACCTCCTCTTTTTAACCCAGGCAGGTTTGGACAGTCAAATACAATCCTTTGCTAAATGATTTTTTCCCTCAGATTTGTTTGTTTTAAATGAGCGTCCTAAAAGTCATTTTCCCATAGTATAGTACTTTGGAGTACTAGAGTACTCCGAAGAGTACTTTCTTACTAAAGTAAGAAATACTTTAAGTTCCTTAGTGGTTCTCAAACCACGTGCTTCACCACGCCATTTGTGCTAGGAACCCTTCCCGGGGAGGCCACCAAGTTTTGATGGATGTGTACAATTCACTCTTGGGCAGTGTGGACATCACTGCAGCCTCATGTATGTTGCTGTCTTGGGAGTATGTAAGAGATCACAAAATGGCTCAGAGCTAAAATGATTTGTGTGCTAAGCCTGATACTTTGAGCTTTTGCAAGGTACCAGCTATTGTGATGGGCTTTGGACTGATTGCTGAATTGTTGGGTCCAGTGTTGGATTGAGTCTTTTTGTTAATTAATCTGCCAGAAATTATAGTATGTGGAAACATTCCTTGATCATGAAAAAATTAACAACCCCTAATGTAGCCTTGAAGCATGACCTGGTTGTATCGGTTCATACAGGACTTGCTAGGAGGAGTGAGGGTCTAGAAAATCCGTCAGGACAAAGGAAGGTTTGGGCATTTGGGAAGTCAGTTGTGACAGCTACTCGTGAGGAGGAATGAAGAGATGTGCGGCCTGGGTTTCAAGAGGCGTTTCATAAAAAAAAATTTTCTCAGTCAGAATTGTGTAACCTTGGTGTCGGGGAGCAATAAAGCCCTCATTTTATAATACGTGGAAAAGTTCTTTTGTTTGCTTGTCTTGCATTTTGCATGAGTGAAATGCCTATGGTATGAGTACTTTTTTGTGCTTTTAGGAGTCACAGACAACTTTTAAAAAATCTAACAAGCACTAAGTTCCACGGAACAGATAGTGGGGTGTGCTTCTGGCAAGAGGGCTGTCACTATTTGCCTAATGGACTAAGTTGGCCCAAATCCAGTGGCTTCTCTAAACACAGGAATCCCCCCCAAAAAGGCTCTTTGGGGGGGCAGGGGTCACTGTATAATCAAATACAACTGGTCCTGGATCTGTGGACCAGGAATGTGCCTATATATGTCTGTCTAATACCGCAGTGTCATGGATGGTCTTAAAACCCCAACTACCAAAAAAACGTACACATTACAGAAATTCCTAAGTTAACTAAAAACATAAGGAGAAAATAAACAGCACATTCCAGGGAAGGATAACGTCATGAACATTTTGGTTTGCTTCCTTCCAGCCTTTTTTCTATTGCAGATGCTCACCATAACTCAGTTTATTGCTAAATCAAATCTGATCATCGTGCATGCTGTCTGCTGTGTCATTGCTAACAAGGCTAGCCTGTTGCTATAATTTTCTTGAAAACGTTTGTAATGAGTTAAGACATCCATATGGTATTCACTATGGCATCTCAGTGGAACAGGGCAGGGTTAGGCTACATGGTTCCTGTATTCTCAAGGGTCAAGAAGGAGAGGAAAGTGGGAATAGTCAAGACCAGGGCTAAGAGAGGACCTTGCCCATGGGGCAGAGAAGGGGACCTATGCTTGAATTCAGTGCCCAAAGAGACCCAAAAAATCAGTAACATTTCAGCAAGGATTGAATCCAGGAGGGGTCCAGTGCGTTCTTGTTCTAGTACATGAAATCACTCCTTGGTCACAATGGTAACTCAATCACCAAGTATTTATTGAACAACTAGTATGTGCTCGGTAATGTACAGATGTTGGAGATACAATGGTGAACAGATGGCAAGATCCTGAGACTTCATGTAGCTTACATTCAGAGCAGAGGGAAGGGAGAGAAAATACTGACGTCAACAAAAATAAGCAGGACAATTGCCAATTGTGGCAAGTTTGCGGAAGGAGATAAATTAGGGTATATGTTGGTGAATAAGTGGAGGCAGGAGACTTAGTTTCCACAGAGCAGTGTTTCCCAATCTCTTTTTCATGGTTGTCCCCTAAGGAGCTTCTTTAGACATTATTTTGCCTAATCAACACCGCCATGAAATTTTAATATATATATGTGCGTGTGTCTATATGTGTGTGTGTATATATATATATTTATGTCCTGAATGTATATCTGTGCTTTTATGCATTAAATGAATAATGTTGAGGATTGCTCAAGGCCAGGAGTTTGAGACCAGCCTGGGCAATATAGCAAGATCCTGCTCTTTAAAAAAAATTAAAAGCTTAGCCAGGCATGCTGGCACATACCCGTAGTCCCAGCTGCTCTAGAGGCTAAAGCAGGAGGATCGCTTGAGCCAAGGAGTTTGAGCCTTCAGTGATCTGTGATGATGCCATTGCACTCCAGCCTGGGCAACAGAGCAAGAAGACCCTGTCACTATTAAAAAAAAAAAAAAAGAGTAATTTTTTTAATCTTCCAAAAACCAATTTTCACCCCATTGGGGTGACACCATGCTCATTGAGAATGCATGCTACAGAGTGACTTTAAAGAAGGAAGGTTTCTCTGAATATGTGTCATTTGAGTTGGGATGTGAAGGAGACAAAAAACTGAAAACAAAGAACATTCAAGGCAGAGACCCCTCAAAAACAAAAGGATGAGGAAAGATCTTGGCGAATTCCAGGGATGGGTTGCTGTGAGCCAAGGAGGGAATGGTGCAAGGAGAGTCTGAATAGGTCAGCAAAGGCCAAATGGAAATCTGGGTCTTACTGCAAGCACCATGGGGGGCTGCCACAGGGTCAGAGTCAGGAGATGCCGTATCCTGGCCCCCAGGGTATTGTCCACCAGGGAAGAAGCTGAAATTGCTGTTCAGGGCCGCGGGCAACTACAGAAGTCTGATATTCAAGGCAGATCTGCATCCAGCTAAGGAATGGGAAAGGCACACTAAATTACAGACCAAGAGACCTCCCAGCGGGGAAGCTCAGCCCTCGTCAGGGAGGGTCTGCCAGGCACAGATGGTGCATAGAAAGCGGCAGGACTAATTCCCAACCTTCACGCGTGCTGGAGTTGTCAGGACGGGCTCAAGGACTGAGTCCACTGAGGATGCCGTGCAAGGGGACCCAGGACCAGCACTCGCCGGAGGTGGGAAAGCCAGGGCTGGCAGCTTGCTTGACCGAGGCATGGGCCATGTGCGAGCAAGTCCGGACTTTACCTTGAAAACGCTTCCCGAGTCCACACACTTCCTTCCGTCTCCATGCCTGGCGCTGCTGTCAAAGCTGGTCTCCCTCCTGCAAGGAGCCTCCTGCCTGGCTCCTCACTTCCATCTCGCCCCCGTCCGGGGCAATCTGTCCAGCGGCTGGAGCACACGTAGCAATACCTGAGCCAGACCAAGTTCCACCTTGCTCAAAACCCTCCCCTGGCTTCCTCCTGCACCTGACATGCCGTCCAAATGCCTTGCCGAGGGCTATGAGGCCCTGCCCACTCTGACCCCTGCCCGCCTCATCAGCCTCACTCCGCCCACCTGACACCCTCCATCCCAGCTTCGGCTGAGCGCATGTTTCTGGTCCGGGAGCCTCCCCCACTCCCAGCCTTCCCCGTCTTTAGCCTCTGAGCCTGTTGCTTCTTCTGTGTTGGACACTCCTCCTCCCGATTTTTGCCCATCTCCTTCCTTCTCATCATTCATGTCTCAACTTCAATATGACCTATGCAGAGAGGCCTTCCCCACACCCCTCTTGCAGCTCTCTCCCCTTACCCCGTTTGATACGCTCCATTGTACCACTCACTGGTTGCAAGGATCTTGTTCTTTTATTTGTCACCATGTTTAGACTCTTGCCTCCCCTCCCTAGAACATAACCCCTATGTGAGGAAAGACTAGACTGTGTTGTTCCAGACCCCAGGGCCTGGCGCAGAGGAGGTGTTCAATACGTACATATTATGTGAGTGAATTAACGAATCCACCAACACACAGAGATGTGACCATTTGGATATTTTCTATGCTTAACAATAAATATTTGTTGAATGAATAAAT
>CAUYSK010004519.1:10000-30763 GCA_963575035.1 Avahi laniger | reverse complement strand
GGGCTCAAACAATCCTACTGCCTCAGCCTCCTAAGTAGCTGGGACTACAGGCATGTGCCACCATGCCCGGCTAATTTTTTTTCTATGTATTTTTAGCTGTCCAATTAATTTCTTTCTATTTTTGGTATAGACGGGATCTCGCTCTTGCTCAGGCTGGTCTCGAACTCCTGAGCTCAAACAATCCGCCTGCCTCGGCCTCCCAGAGAGCTAGGATTACAGGCGTGAGCCACCGCGCCCGGCCTAATATCTTGGTTTTTTATAGTGATTAAATATATGTAACATAAAATTTACCGTTTTTAAGTGTACAGTTCTGTGGCATTAAGTACATTCACATTGTTGTGCAACCATCACCACCTTCCATCTCCAAAGCTTTTTATTTATCTTCCTCAGCTGAAATTCTGTACCCATTAAACACTAACTCCCCATCCACCTTTAAGCCCTGACAACCACCTTTCTACTTTCTGCTTCTATGAGTATGAGCACTCTAAGTACCTCTTATAAGTGGAATTATATATTTGTCCTTTTGTGAATAGCTTATTTATTTAGTATAATGTCTTTAAGATTCATCCATATTGTTGCATGTGTCAGGACTTCCTTTTTAAGGCTGGATAATACTTCATTGTGTGTATGATACTACATTTTGTTTATTCATCTGTTGATAGACACTTGGTTTGCTTCTACCTTTTGACTATTGTGAATATTGCTATGAACGAGGGTGTATAAATGTTCTTTGCTTTCAGTTCTTTTCGATATAGACCCACAAGTGTAATTGCTAGCTCATATGGTAATTCTAAATGTTTAATTTTTTGAGGAACCACTGTACAGTTTTCGTAGTAGCTGCACCATTTTACCTTTTCACCAGCAGTGCAGAAGGGTTTCAATTTCTCCACATCCTCACCAATATTTATTTTCTGTTTTGTTTTGTTTTTATTTGACAATAGCTATTCTAATGGATGTGAAGTGCCATCTCATTGTGGTTTTCATTTGTGTTTCCTAATAATTAGTGGTGTTTAGTATCTTTATCTGCTTGTTGGACATTTTTATATCTTCTTTGGAGAAATGTCTATTCATGTCCTTTGTCCAATTTTTAATTTGGGTTGTTTATTTTTTGTTATTGAGTTTTGGGAGTTACTTACATATTTTGGATATATGATATATTCTTATCAGATATATGATCTGCAAATATTTTCTCCATTCCAATGGGGTGCCTATGAACTGGGTTCTAATGCTGTTCTGCTTTATATAAGAAGTTTGTGAACTCTTCTCAAAGGGGAAGAGAAAAAAAGGAAGTTTGTCTTGGGCAAGTTTGTGCCCAGCTTGGTTGGTTAAACTTTTTCAACCTGCTTTCTCACCTGTTGAGTGGGAATAATAATAACCAATGCTGTGGGGCTTTGTGAGATGAGGTGAGATGAGGAATGCATGGCCAGTAAGTTGCCCAGGGGTAAGCCTCCTGTAAATGCTCGATAAGAGGGTGGTACTGATGAGGGCAGAAAATATCCTGTTATGGATTTGTTTGCTTAATTAATAAGGCCCTTTGTTGTCCCTGAGAAAAGACAGCAAGATATATTCTAGAAGGAAATTTAACAATTCATAAGTCTCTTGGTTTTTATTTGCTTCTGCTTTTTTTTTTCTTTTTTCTGCTTTTAACTGCTGCATGTTGCCTTAGCTGCAGGGTTGCTAACATTTGCATCTTTTGCTTCCTCTTTGGTGTCAGTGTCAGTGATTTTCAAGCTCTTTACTTTTTTCATGGAGATTATCTTTGTAACAAAATAATTCTTTATGAGTTTTTTTTGCACCTATCCACTCACTTTGTTCTTATATTTAAGGGTAGTCTCCCCTTTTTAAAGAGTTTACATGTGTATTCCTTTCACTGAACTCTTTCCTCGTTAATTATTTAGTATTTTTCTTGAAATGTGTTTGAATAATACTCATAACCCTTGGTGTTGATCCTCACTAGTGAGAAGAGGGGACGTCCTGGCAGCATGGAGTGGTATCCGGCCCCTTGTTACGGATCCCAAGTCTGCAGATACTCAGTCCATCTCCCGAAATCATGTTGTTGACGTCAGTGAGAGTGGCCTTATCACTATAGCAGGTATGAGATACTACTTTGGTATTTGGATGTGCTTTACATACGAGCTTGACTTAAATTGTCCCATGAAGGTCTCTTAGCTCTAATGAACAAGGATTTTCTTTTTATGATTCTCAATAAAGCTTTGCACATTGCTTTGCCATGTTTGCTATAAACAACAGGTGAATTTTGTTAATAAGTTGATAAATGGTTAATTATAAGAAAAATAAGGAGTGTCAACCTAATCAATTCTCTGTCAATATCTTCGTAGGTGGGAAGTGGACAACGTACCGATCTATGGCAGAAGATACCGTAAATGCTGCTATCAAGACTCACAATTTGAAAGCAGGACCAAGTAGAACAGTCGGGCTTTTCCTTCAAGGGGGTAAAGATTGGAGCCCCACACTCTATATTAGGCTTGTCCAGGATTACGGACTTGAAAGTGAGGTGGGTGTGTGTTGCCACGTCACCTTCCTCTTAATCTCTCACTGTTGCCAGTGACAGAATTGGTCACCATGATGTGGCCTTCATGATTTAGAGTTTCCTTTCGCTGGGTATGTTTCGTCTGGAAAGTCAATTAGGAAAAACGGATAGTCTTACTTTGCCTTAGTTCCCCCAAAGCAATGTACATTTTATTAAATGGTTTCTATAAAACCTGGAATTTATTTGATTTGTTCCTAGTATACAAGGCATCCCCAGTTCTTTCCATCTTAAGCATAAGGAATGTTGTTCTTCAGAAGTGACATTGGAGCAAAATGAAGCTGAAGCTTCATCAGTCATCGATACAGTGATTCATGTGTAGCAGAGTTAGTGCTTGCCTAAGCATTCAAAGCCCAAGTGGTTTCTTCCCACAGGATCAAAATTACTGATACTCTACAAGAGCTATTAGTTATAGACTGCAAGAAAACTGACAAGATAAGCATGTACCTTTTTTGCTTTGTACCGAGGAGGTATTGACATTCTAGGTACCTGCCTAATGCAGTTTTGTTTCTCTAGGTGGCACAGCATCTTGCCACCACCTATGGTGATAAGGCTTTCGAGGTGGCCAAAATGGCAAGTGTGACTGGCAAGAGGTGGCCCATTGTTGGAGTGCGGCTTGTGTCAGAATTTCCATATATCGAGGCAGAGGTATGTGAATGGTCATGTGAGAATTTCTTGTCTGCCATGGGATACCTTTCATCTGTTCATTTTTCATCTTCTTTAAAAATTATAGATAGCTAAGTTTTAATGCACACGTGTCAGCTAAAACCTTGAGTAAAATGTCTTTCCCATGCAGATCCTTTCCTTTCCCTTATAAAATTTTAATCTTAATTCCAAAGTGTTGTTAATAATGGTAACAATAACAATATAAAATATGGATTTTTTTTCTCCACGGAGCTATTTCAAGTCTTGTTAATTCACAATTGTTTGTCCCTTTTGTGAATTGGTAGCTCTTTAAGTTTGTACCACCCATGTCCTACCAGATGACATACCTTGATATGACAGTTTCTTAAAGATTTAAGTCTTGTTTCCTGTCAAGCTTTCAATTTTTATGAAACCAGAGACCATGATTTATATTTATTTGTAATTCACAATGCCTTAAAATATTGGTGTTCAGTAAGCATTTTACCTGTTGATTGAATTTGAGGTTTCTGTCAGCTGGTAACTGTAAGAGATGAGACCATGACTTTTTTATACTTGTCCTGTGCCTGTTCAGCTGTGTAAATTAACATCCACATTATGCATAAGCAAAGAGAGGTAAGTAATTACTGTGGACGGTTAATGAGAAATGGTGCAGTTTGCATGGTTATGTCAGGTTCTATTCAGGAATAAGGCATTAACTCTTGTCCAATTTATCCTATTTGCCAAACCACCTTTGGCAGGCAGCTGGTGGTCTTGTGTGATGTGGCTGTTTGTCTCATGTCTGCTGGAGAACCAGAGAGGACAAAGAAAAATGTCACCTTTCCGAAGCATGAATTTATTTTTTTCAGTGAAACTTTATTTCCTCTTCTTAAAGGAAGGTCTAAACTAATAATGTTTCTTTAATTCGAACCCAGGTGAAATATGGGATTAAGGAGTATGCCTGCACCGCAGTGGATATGATTTCGCGCCGCACACGCCTGGCCTTTCTAAATGTCCAGGCAGCCGAGGAAGCCCTACCCAGGATTGTTGAACTGATGGGCAGAGAACTGAATTGGGATGATTATAAGAAAGAGGTATTATATAGAAGTCTTTAAAACCACAGTTCCAATTACTAAATGTGAAATGGCTTGATCTATTAGCAGAGGGGAGCGTAGTTTTTAACGGTGACCTCAGATTTCTTGCCAATGTCTGCACGTGTGTGTGTTCAGTATTGTGAGGCCTTAGGAAAATGGAAAGATATTCTTGTACCAAAATTTAGTTATTCTTGGAAAATCACTTAAAGAAACTGCTCTTAAATTTGTGGTCATAATTCCTGAAGAAGAAAGATAACAATGGTTGTGGGTAGGACATTTTATGGTTTTTCGTTGAAAACACTCGTAGAACATAGTCAGTGAAATTCACACGCCTGCTAATTTGCTTTTGGTAAGAAATAGTGGTTTCACTGCCTGACCACCAAGTGCTTATCATTTGTGTCATTTGAGATTTTTATATTTTTATCCAAATTTTAAAAAGAAAGCCAGGGATGCTCAGATGCCCACACGTACATTTTTGTATAGGCTTGGGCTTGTTGTAAGAAGCAGAAGACCTTCATGTTTTTCATTTAACCCAAACTGTTGTGATATACAAAGGCATATGAAACATTTTTGTGTATTTATTCATAAAATACATACTTTCTGTACTCATTGGGATTAGTTCCTTTCCCCTTAGTCCATCTTGAACCCATTCCATTTGGGCTCTTCTGTCACTACTTTGCTGTATGAACTCTGGTCATTCTCACCAGTAACCTCCATGTTGCTCAATATACTTGTCAACGCTCAGTCCTCATTTTATTTGACCAATGAACAGCATTCAACATAATTGATTCCCTGCTCCTTCTTGAACTATATTTTTTTACTTTCTGGAACGCCTCTCTTGGATCTCCTTTTATGACCCCCAAACTACTACTTCTATAGTCTTTTCCATGTCATAAATAACTATTCTACCCTTTGGTCGCTGAGGCCAAAATATTAGTATCATACTTTATGCATTCTCTCGCACCCTATCTAAACCACTAGCACATCTTAAACCATATCCATCTTCAAATAATGGTTTGAATTCACCCCTTCCTTAACACATTCAACTGCTGGCAACCTGATTCAGACTACTAACATCTGTCACATGGATTATTGTAATAGTTTGCCTCCCCTAAACTGGTGTCCCTTCTTTAACAGTTTTATTAAAATATGATCCAGATCGTTAGATACGTCAGTCTCAAATTGGAGGGGAGGCCTGGGGTGGAAATATAAACATGAGTTGATATTTAAGCCGTCAAACTGGATGAGATCATGTAGCTAGTTAGTGTAGTTAGGTGATGAGAGTGGTCCCAAGACTGACCCCTGTAGCACACCAAAATTTAGAAATTGAGGAGATAAGGAAGAATCCAGGAAAAAGAGAAAGTAATAGCTCGTGAAGTTGAGGAGGAGTGACAAGACTCAAGAGGGAGTCGTGACCCACGAGATAACGAGGAAAGTATGTCTTAGTCCCTTGGACTGCTGTAACAGAAATACCATAGAGTGGGTGGCTTAAACAGCAAACGTTTTCTTCTCAGTTTTGGAGGCTAGGAAGGCCAAGGTCAAGACACCGGCAGATTTGGGATCTGGAGGAGGCCTGCTTCCTGGTTCATAGACAGGATGTCTTCTTGCTGTGTTCTCACATGGCATGAGTGAATGAACATTACTGAGCATCTGTGTCATGTGCTGAAGGTGCAGGGAAGCATTGGGCACGTGGCCTATCCTTAAAGCATTTTCATTCTGGTGTAGACCCCCAGAGAGTCGCCTGAGAAGTGTGGGGGAAAAGGGCAGATTTTGAGGCTTGATTTTATTTTATTTTATTTTTATTTCAGGATATTATGAGGGTACAAACATTTTGAGGCTTGATTTTAGACTGAGAGTCTTTAGGGGCCCCATATTTAAAAAATTCTCCACTAGTAATTTTAACATAATGTACTATGGTGTACTGATTAGAAGTCACCATTCAAAAAGAGTTACTTGCAGTAAAGGAAACAGGCTCGCAGAGTAAGTCCCTGTGAGAGTTCATACAAGCAGTAAATTGTGGAGCAGGGGTTGAAAACCAGGTATTCTGATCCTGGCCCATGAGCCTTCCCCACCTTGCCCTGCTGCCTCTGTGTTAGCCACACTGGTTTATAGCTCTTCCAGGCGTGAGTTTTAGTCTGACCAGCTAAGGCTCTATACAGAGGCAGCACAAGAATGAATCTTACTCCTGTGCTATTGCCAGTCATTTTTACCATATAGAAGTTTTGGGGATAATGTGTTCTTCTAAAAATTATGGTTAAAATGATTTGAATATGCAGGAACATATTTTGTGCTAGGAATTCAGGCTGTAGGAGGTAGGAAAAAGGATGAAAATTCTGTAAACTTGTTGGGTTTGGCCCTCCCGGGGAAGCTGGATTCAACTTCAGTTCAAATTTTATGAGCAGATTTATGTGCTCAGAAATACTCTCCCCTCCTCCTTAACAAAGTAACATAAATAAAAGACCTAAAGTTATTACTCAGTATCTGAGACACAGTATTAATGAGAGCTGTGGACAATCTAGAAAGAACAAAGAAAAGGGAGAGAAAAGAATTAAAAGGTTAGAAAGTTGGACTTCTGAGAAAAGGTTAAAAGCATTGGGATTATTTAACCTGCAAAAGTGAAAGAGGAACGAGATGATAAATAACTCTCCGTGGATGAATTGTGGTTGTTTTTACCGGTCAATATTTAATGAGTGACTTGTATACTGAACATTGTGCCAGATATTTTAGGGGAATAATAAATAGCTCATAGTTTCAAGAATCTTGAAATTTAATCAGGGAGTTATAGCATGTACATATCTCAGAAATGTATGTATATTTCCCAAAATTTAGAGAAATATTTAGAGAAACTGTTATTCAAGGTCAAAATCCTGCCAACCTGGAAGAACAGATGGAGGAGGAAGGCAGTGTCTGGGGGAGTTGGGGATTGATAGAGGAGTTGGTCGGCATATTTAGAGAAAATGACATTGCCAAATTGTGTTCTACAGGGTAGAAATTAATGTACGTGAAAAGCAACCACATGGTCAAAAGAGTGTAGGAGTTCTGAGTTAAACAAATAAAAGTGTTTCCTTTAGTGCAGATAATTTGGAACCTTTAAAATGATTATGTGTGTTTTCAATTTAAGGGAATTTATTTGGAGACAGACCCAACTCTCACTTTTTGGGAGGGCTGGGTGCAAAGGGGACTATAATACTTAGGATGTATTGTGGGAAATGCTGCCCTGCAGGATTTGGTAAGATAAATTTTATAACATTAAGGCAAAAAATACATTTTTCATTGAGAGACCGTAAAGAGAAGACATTTAAGTAGATTTAGAGAATCTCTCACAAAGAAAGTTGTTTTCAAAATTGATTCCAAATAAGGAGGAAAAAAGGGAGCAAGTAAAAAAAATGGAGTGACTCTGGACAAAGCAAGCTGATAAACACAAATTTAAAACAATTGAAAGACAAATGCTTAATAATGAAAGGAGATATATATCAGGAATAACATGGATATATATGAATAGTATCAGATATTGTTTGAGTGTTGGGGAAAAAAATACTAAGGGTTATTTTTTAAAAATTAAAAAAATTCAAGGCCTAATCTAGATTTTTGCTTAAGGTGACAAGCATCACATTCTTGAATGCTGAAGTGAAGGGAGAATGATTCAATTTACAGTTTAATACCAATGTGTTATTCCTTCTCTTTCTCTCTCTCTCTGGTTTCACGTGTGAAAATAATAAAATATAAATATTGGTAAGAGGGAATAGATACTCAAATAGGCTACTCTAAATAAGTTTTATGCTAGCCCAGAAAAATTATATCCCAGAGTACTCAGAGAATTTGCTGCTGGGATTGTTTACCTATTGTTAATCTTTAAAAATATGTAGCCAATAGGAAAAGGACCAGAAGACAGAGTTAGGCAAATGTAGTACCAAATTTCAAAAAGAAGAGGAAAGGAAAATAGAGTTTGCAACCCAGATAACAATGGGTTTGGCATTGATCCTGGGTGGTTTTCTAGATTATTGTATTTTAAGTTTATTTTATCAGCATCTAGCAAGAAGTAGTGATCACTAGTAAGAAATCACTCACATAAAATCATTTTATATATCTCATTTTCTTTTTAACATAGAGCAAAGAGATTGTTAGATCAGGGAAACATTATAGACATAATGTATTCGATTCCGTAAAGCATTTTATAAAGCCCCATGTGGTATCTTTGTAAAATTGGTAGATTTGTGACCAGTTAAATAGCCAGTGTTGGGCTCAGAAGAGGTCTCTGGTAGCAGGTCATAAGCAGTCTGTCCTTGGTCTTGACCTAGTCTACTTTGGTTCAAATGATTAGATTACAGTGTTGACGGCATGTGTCTTTGGTGTACCAGTAACAAGAAACTGGAGGAGGAGTGAATGTTTGATGAAATGAAACAATGGGTGAAATTTCATTAGGTATAATTTAATAGAGATAAATGGCAAACCTTACGTTAGATAGAAAAACAACTCCATCCATTCAAGATAGATTTGACAAGGCTTAACAGTAACATATGTGAAAAAGAAATATGGTTTTAGTTAACTGTGAATGCATAGCCATTAACAGTGGTTCATGGCTGCCCCGAAATCCAATTGCAATCTTAAACTGCATTAATACAAATTATATATCTAGATTGATGAAGCTGATAGTTACTCCTTTGTAGGTACTTGCCAGATCTCTGTTGAAGTATTGTGTTTTGTTCTGATAATTGTATTATATGACAGACCAGTTGTGGTCTGGAAGAAATTATCTGGCATGGTATAGGGATTCAAAATCATGTCTCATGCAGAAGAGTAGTTCTAGACTGAAAAGAAAACTCTAAAAAGGAAGGCGCATGATACTATCTTTAAATACTTGTTAAGCTGTGATACCGGAAAAATGAAAAAACATTATGTGTGTTCTACTGTAGGAAAGTTTTGCCCATCCCAAACAAATTGGATGAATTGTAAGGAGGTGGATTTAATCTCAACATAAACTTTCTAACAATGGGAGCCATCCCTTTATGGACTACCTTCAGTGGTATTAAGTTACCTTTCTATTGCTAGAGTTATTTAGAGAGAGTCTTCATGCTTCCATTTCTGGAGTGTTTCAAAAGAAATGTTGGGTTAGGAAAGTATATTGTTACATTTAGGGAGAAATCTCTTCCACCTTTGAAATTCTATGATTCCTTGCTTGATGGAGTATGGATAAATTACACAGGCAGTGAAGGCACATGAATTGAGGTCTATTGTTGTTGGAGGGCAGCTTCAGAAACGGCATTGCCAAGGAGATGAATTTTGAACCAGTTTTGTCGAAAATGGCTGGACAAAACTGGTGGAAAAGGAAAATAATTTTATTTATGACAACTGGTAGATTTTCTTGTGTGAAGAGAGAATTTCGTCAGCGAGGAATGCCCTTGGAGATGGAGACTTCACAGACAAGTTTTATGTTTATTATATATCATATATACATGCATGCATATCTTCTAGTTTATTTTTTAAGCTGAGAGAATTAATTAGTGTTGATAAGTTTCTATTTTGCTATTTAAGAACATTAAGGAAGAACATTTTTATTATCTATTTCCTAAGAGAAAGGAAAATAAGAAAAGAATAATCTCAAAAAAAGTCTGCCTTCTGCAGAAAATAGAGTCAGAGGTCTTATCACTGACATAACTGAGGACATAAAAACACATTTCTTGCAAGTGTACGTGCCATTGTTTTATTTTCCTCATTTTACTTCACATTGACACTCTTCTTCAGAACAGAATTTGGGAACCATTGAGTTAGTAGGATCATTTGGTAGGACGTTGGGGAATTTAAGGCGTGTATTAGTCAGTTTTTGCTAGGTTATACTGTATAACAGGTAATTTCAAAATCTCAGTGGTTTATCTTAGCAAACATTTATTTTTTACTTATGTTACATGAAACCTGCATGCTAGCTGCTGTGGCTTTTCTCTGTTCCAGGTTGGCTTCAGGTCTTATCTGAGACATTCCCTTCTTATGACATAGGAATGAGAAAGGCTAAGCAAAACCATAAAGTTACTTTAAAAAAAATTTTTTTAAAGCTTTTTTATTTGTACAAATTTGTGGGGTACATGAGAAATTTTGTTACCTATGTATAATGCATGGTGATCTAGTTAGGGTATTCAGGTGTTCATCACCTGAGTATAATACACTTTCGTTGAATATAGTCATCCTACTCTGCTATCAAACATTGAATTTATTCCTTCTATCTTACTGTGTGTCTGTGCCCTTTAACCCACTTCTCTTCCTCCTCCTCTTCCCCACTCACCTTCCCAGGCTCTTTTACCTATTTTTCTACTTTCTACCTCCATGTGTTCAAATTTTTTAGCTCCCACATATAAGTGAGAACATGCACTGTCTTTTTGTGTCTTTTAATGCATTACACAAAAGTGGCACGTATCATACCCATTCATATTCCATTGACCAAACTAGGTCACATGGCCAGCTCACATAATAAGGTTGAGAAGTGTATATACAGGGGAGAACTGTGTGTGGTGGTGGCAGGGTGGGGGGAGGTGGGAGGTAAGAGAGATTTGTGAACAATATGCATTACAATAGAGTCATTTTGGAAGTTATTAGATGGGAGGGTGACATGATGAAAACTAAGTTTTTGCAGCAATAATTAGCATCAGTTGAGACTGCAACAATGAAAACAGGAAGAGTAACTATTGAGGATAGCTTATTTCTTCCATGACTCTGTAACTTCCACCTAATTATCAGAACCCCAGTAGCAAAATTTCAACATAGCTAATTTCATGAGATGCACTTCATGTCTCATTATAGCAGTTGCTCAATTCCTAGAAACCTTCACCTTTAATTGCTTTTTTTGTCACCAGACTACAAGAATTTGGTCCTACTGTAGATTTTGCTGGTCAACTCTGTATAGGAATACTTGTAGTAAAAAGAAATAAAATATCAAAACATGCAGCAAAATGAATGAATCTCAGGATCATTATGCTATGTGAAAGCAGTCAAACACAAGATTACATACTATATGAAATCTTTTGTATGAAATTCCAGGAAAGGAAAGCTCTGGTGACAGGAAGCAGATCAATGGTTGCCTGGGGCTAGAGGTCAGGAGAAAAGATCAACTTCAAATAGACATGAGGAAAGTTTTAGCAGGATGGACATGTTCTAGATTTTGATTGTGGTACAGTGTACATTTTATTGAATGTAAATTGTACTTCAGTAAACCGGGAATTGTGCTGATCGGATATGTGAGTATCAGCTTCTTCTTTTGAAGACGAAAAGGAAAAAAAGGACAAAAAAAATCAGTAATTCTTTCCATAAGTCTTTGAACTTTGTGTGTGTCTCTGTTTTAGGAAGAACTTGAAACAGCCAAGAAGTTTCTGTATTATGAAATGGGCTATAAATCTCGATCAGAACAGTTAACAGATCGCTCTGAAATTAGCCTACTGCCTTCAGACATTGACAGGTACTTCTTACAAGTTTCTTTCTTTTTTTTTCTCTCTCTAAGTATATTTTAACATTATTCAATGTTGTGTTCCAGGTACAAGAAGAGATTTCATAAGTTTGATGCAGACCAAAAAGGCTTTATTACCATTGTTGATGTTCAGCGTGTATTAGAGGTAGTTTTCTTTGTTTCAATATCAGTCTCTGATAGTAGAATAATATAAAGATGATATTGGATATTTTTCTCATCTAATGCTTTCTACAAGTAATATTTTGTTGTCATTTTTGAAAATTTGGTAACATTAGTAAAAAGATATGCATAATTTTTAATTAAATCTCATTGCTCTGTGCTTTTACTTAAGAGTATCAATGTCCAAATGGATGAAAATACACTACATGAAATTCTGAATGAAGTAGATTTGAACAAAAATGGACAGGTTGAACTCAATGAATTTTTGCAGGTGAGTTGTAGTGAAAGGAAACATGTATTTGCTTTTATCTTTTGGTTGTCATGATCATAAATGGACGTTCAGGAATGAATTTTTAAGTCCACACAGTTGTCACTTTGTTCTGAAAAAGGAGAAAGCTTGAAGCCAACAAAAGTTGATATGTCTGCCCTCAAGGATAAGGCTCTACTTTGGTGCATGTTTTTTTTCTTTCTTTTTATAAGAAGTGTTCTGTTACGTTGGTTAATTGACATTAAAGCCAAGTTATTTATGGCTTAAAGCTTGAATATGAAGCATGCTTTTTAAAGAAGTATGCCATGAAATAACACTTCTGGACTTTTCTCTGCCTACTTCAAAAGAGACAACACAGTATTTCTAATGTGGAAAGTAATTTTTTTACGGAGAAAGTTTAAAAAATCATAGTATTCATTTGTATTCATTTAAGAATCATATTCATTTGAGAACATAATTATTTTCTGGTTATAAAGAACCAGAAAAACAAAAAGAAGGAAACCTGTACTCTGGGGTCAAGACCATATAATTCAAATATTTCCATTTTCATTTTCAACTTATTCAAGGCTTAATTGTTTAATCTTTGTAGCCATGAAGGAAATAAATTTTGTTACTTTAACTTCAAACTAGATCATTCCTTAAAAGTTCCTTAAAAGAAAGGAATTCAATAAATCCCTATATTATTTGTAGCTGTCCATATGGCTCTGATCATATGAAGAATGTATTGGTTTCCAAACAGCCAGGTTTTTTTCTGTAGCGCTTCTTGGGCAGGTATTTCAAATGAATGCCATGTCTTGCTTGCACCATGGCGATGATGAATGCTGAACATGAAATAAATTAATGCTAGGGATTTTGGTCAATGTCAGCCCTTTCTTCACTGTGTCAAGTTAAACAAACAAGATCAAGGCAAAGGAAATGGTAATTGTCTCTCTGGAGATGAGCTGCAGATAAGAGCATTGTTGAATCTAAATGCAGAATATTTTCACAGGTTGTGTCCAGCATTACAAAAAAGAATGTTTAGTTCTTTAGCTTACTGTTTAACTAAATGCACGTTTTAAATTGAATTTAAAATTTGTGCTTGGGAATTGAACACCATTTTTTGAGTAGTTTTTCTAGAGAATATTTTATTGTGTGTCTCATAATTTTAGAAAACTTCTTCAAAGAAATGACTTACGCTTCATTTCATGTGTGTTATAAATAAACAACAGAATTTAGGGTTGAAAGACCTGGGGTTTTAGAAATGATAAGAATCTAATTTTATGGATATGTTATGTGGTTTGGGTTTTAGGTAATTTTCTTGAATGCAGTAGAGTTAAAAACATAGAAAATAATTTAAACCATCTATAGGTTTTCTTGTAGAGTTTTTAAATAATTGAGTATTTTCGTCCAATTCAAAATGAAAGAGACCATTCGTGCTTCTACTAGATACATAGAGTGTAATTTTCAACTTAAGAAATGCTGACCGTATTTCTCATGAAATATATTCACACTCAAATGTTATATTTTCTTGTAATATGGTTTCTAGATACATGTAGTATTTAAAGAAAATGTTGAATTTTTAGAGGTTTGTGCATCATATTCTGTTTATGGTTAAAAAAATTTCTAGCTTTGTGAGTTTTGTTAGCTCTCATAAACTTTGAAAGTCTTTCTGGCATCAGAGACAAAACAATAAACAAATTGTTCTGTCTTTAGAAGTCAGCATTCCTTTTGTTATACCATCCCTCAGATGTAATGGGTGTGTTCAGATTTTTTGTTTTTTTAACAAAATATTTTCTTCTTCTGAAGATTAAGAACCCAAATTTATCCTGTTAAACATCTTTAACAGGATGGGTTAGGCATGGGTTTTCAATAATCTTCACAGAAGGATCACTATAGATATTGCTTGGTTACATGACTTTATTTCTAGGTTTGGGCTTCTACATGTAGGAGTCCATCTCTAATAAGTGATAGCTTGTGAAACAGCTTTTAATAAGGACAAGAAATTCTGATCCAGCCCCTTGACAGATACCTCTGACTCTTATTCAGAGCTGTTTTTAAGAAATGCATCTCTATAGCCTAAAAACTGTGACCCTAAAAATATTTTAAGAATTTTCCTATATATTTTTTTCTGATGAATGGCTAAATCTGTTCTTTTAAAGTAAATAAATAAAAAAGACTGAGGAAGTGAGATCAAGGAAAGCAAATAGATAAAATCACATTAACTTGAAATGGAAAAAAAATCCCCATGCTCATAATTGCAAAGTGCCTTCCAGATTAAAGGCCTTTGCCTGCTGACTGCATGTAATTTCAAGACTAATTCTGATTTTATCCATTGGATAAAAATGAATTAGCTAAAATCTGGGCTGTGGAGTGCTTTTAATTCTTAAGGTAGATCTCTGGGTCTATTTTCAAGGACTTAAATGTAAATTACTTTAAAAAGTCTTTAAGGAATTTGGATTTAGGGGACTTGAAGTTGTCAAGTACAGTAACACTAAAAAAGGGTAGATAAATATAGGTCGTGATTTGTCTTTGTTCAATCCCTGAGATTTCTTTTTAAGATTTTTACATGGAATTAAAGAGGCAATATTTGAAGTTGCTAAAAAAAAAAAAAAATTGCCCTGAGCACATTAAGGGACAAAAAATGATGCATTAAGATTTGCTTTTAAAGGCAGGCTGATTTGCCAGATAGATGTGGCTTTTGCAGCAGTGGTGAAATACCTGCTCCTTCCCTTCTTTTTGAAATGTTTAAAAAGTGTACTGTTCTTATTTGAGTTGTAGTACTTGTGATGGTTTTTGATGAAGCACTTAATTACCTGCGTCCACTGTAATGGTAACCATTAAAATGCTATGAAGAAGGAAGTAAGCTGGCCTGTCTTTTGAATCTGTTGTGTATTTTCTCTTTAAGCTGATGAGTGCTATTCAGAAAGGAAGGGTGTCTGGAAGCCGGCTTGCTATACTAATGAAAACTGCAGAAGAGAACCTTGATAGAAGAGTTCCAATTCCAGTGGACCGTAGTTGTGGAGGATTGTGAGTCTGAGCAGTAAATCCACAGCCAACAAACATAGGAATAACAAATCACCATGTAACAACCAGAGATGGCTTAAACCAGTCTAAAATAGTGAATATGAATAGCTGCCTTTTTTAACACTGGAAAACATTCCAAAACTTTAGGATGTTGGTGTATTTGCCAACTTTATATGCTGATATTTTATCTGTATTTGTCATTCAATCTCGCTTCTAAGTAGTGTATTTTATCCTTTTTCCTCATTTTCAATGCACATTGATTTAACATTTTACATCCATTTTGTGACCTGTTAGACTTGACATGCTCTTCTTTTTAATTATTTATTTATTCTAAATCAGTTCTAAAGACAGAATATTTTGGCAACAATTGAAAAAAGAAGCTACAGAAATTTTGTGACATGCACAAAGCTCTGGACATTAAGCTTATAGATGGCGTTTATTAAAGAGAGTGACCTACTGAAATGATACAGTGTTTATGGAGACTTCTCAGCCCCTTCTTCCTCCAGCTTGTCTATCTTCCTCATCCGAACAATATTGCACAATTTTATATCTAGAGCATGACTGGCAAACTGGAGAGAGAAGAAGTTTAGATCTGGTTACAGGAGCAAGTCTCAAAAAGAAACTCTGAAAGCTTCCAGAATCACAGGTATAAGACAAGGATAGCATTGACATTTGCTGGAAGTTACAGTGATAGTTTCCTCTCAGCAGTTCATTTTTTTCCTCAGTCACTGCTGGTTTTCTTTGACTGTCATTGTTGCCAGGAAGATCCCTGCTTTTCTTACTTTAAAACCAGCATTGAAGTGGCAAGTTGGATGTAATGGGATGAGACCAAATTTCTCCAGTCTTTACAGTAATAATACATTTAAGGGTTAAGAACACGTGTTTACATATCTACGTATGTTAACACAAGTTTCAATCCCCAAATCCGAAATGTTAGAGCTTGCAGTGGTGTCAAACCTGGCCTATCACTTTTGTGGGGTATTTGCAAATGTAGTAAAAGAGGGTAGAATAGACTTCAGTCAACTTTAATTATAATTGTATGTAAAATAAGACAGTTCAATATCCAAGGTCATTGTGGTTGCTTAAAGCCTTTCCCCTCCTGTATTCAAGGGAAATATTCTCAGTCAACCAGAAATAAAAATGAAGGAATTACTTCCTCTGCCTCCACATACACCCCAAAAGCAAAAATCAGTGTGCATTGAATTTAGCAAGTAATGTGTGGAATTTAAATAGCCAGTTCGGGATGCTTTTGCCATATTTTGGTGGCATTTTAACTAGTCATCTGAGTATTTATTAATTGTGCTTCCTCTTGTGAAGCTGACTATTCACTTTTTTTGTTTTTTAAGATCAGGGTCTGTAACGTAATAGGAAATGTAACACTTTATTTCACGGCAGGTTTTTATTGCACAGACTTGAAGTCTTAGTTTTTTAAACTGGTACATAAAACACTTTTGTGCTGTTATCTCTATTTATGTCAACATCGTAGAATATCTTTATTCCTTATTCAAGTGAGTTATGAGCCTGTATGTCACAATATAAACACTGGAGGTTCACTCACCTAAGCCCCCACCCACCACCTCTGAGACAAACAGAAACCACAGGGAAAGACAGCATCTTAACTCATTTTGTTTTTAAATGAAGTTTAGATACTTGCCACTTTAGGAAAACCTAAAAAGAGCAAGTGATGCTCCCAGGTGTCACTGTGAACTTTTTTCTTTCAAAGTGTGAATTTTTACACTGGCTTTTTTTTTTTTTATAACATAAATGTGGCTTTGCAATTTAGTGTTTTTCTATCAAGACAATGAATTTCACTGTTTAGAACCTGATGACACTCAATAGGTAGATGAACTGTCCTTTAAGACATCCTAGATGATATACCACAATATTGTATATTTGTGCTCTCTCTTTCTTTCTCTCTTTCTAGTTAGATCAAGATAACGATGACTTGTATCCTCCCTGGTTCAGTCACAGTAGGGAACGGGCTTAGAATGTGACTGGCCCGGGCAGATCTGTGTTTGTTAAACAGGCCTTGTTTGTGCACGCTTGGCTATGAGTGAAGTTCCTTGAAGGACAAAGAAAAGCACACTTTCCTTCTTTTGAGCATATCTGCTTTTGCTTAAAATCTGCTAAATTCTAAAACATGCAGTCCTTCACCAATCCCAGAGACTCATTTGGAAATAAACTGGTTTCAAGGCATTACTGTGAATAAAGCACCCCAGCATTTTTTTTATAAGTTCTTAATTAAAGAACAGCTGACAGCTACTGTACTTGATTTCAGAAAGGGGCGGGGTGAGAGAAATAGGGGAATAAGCCCCTTCAACACTCATTCCAAGCACAAAAGAATTTTTTTCCTTTTTATATAAACTTGATATTAGTTGTTTCTGTTGGGGTGGGGGTAGGTGTTGTGAAGATTGCCGTTTATCATCAAATGATTTATTTCAAGAACCTTTAAGGGGATTCAGGTGAAGGAACCCCCATCTGTGCTGGAGAGTTGAATGCTACCTTAAATAGCCCCCACCATGGTCATAACAATGTTGATAATGCTGGATTATTTGTTAAGCCAAGGTTATCTGCCTCCTATCCATCATGCTGTTGGCAATATTCTTGCTTTCAATCAATTTATACTGAGTGTAACTTTAGGATTTCTGCTATTAAATGCATGCTCCCTATTCTGCTTTGGTTTCTGGCTTTGTTTTGTCTGTTTCAAAATATGTAACTTTCTCTTTAGTACAACAAAAATTTCATTATGACTTTTACCAAATATATTGTAAGAGTCATCATTGATTTTGTTTTTTTTTTTCTTTTTTATGTATCTGTAATGATTTTTGGCGTATGAATGTAATATTGAAGTCAATGATGCTATAACTTGCACTGTTTTGCATTATGTCAACCTTTTTTAGGGAGTAAAAAAGCCCTACTATGTTTTTAAAGAATATCAAATATAAGCCCAGTGCTGGAGTGGATATACACACTGCATGTTTTCACATGTGACACTTTTATGTTTTGTGTTGGGTTATTGTTCTAGATTGGACTGTTAAATACTGTGTTTGAGGCTGGGTTGTCATTTTTATAACTGTCTTGGTGTTTTATCGCCATTATTTATTACTTTTGATATACAGAATGAGCTGCATGCATTTATAGAGCAATAAGAGGATGTATTTAATGTGCCTTGTTTTTAACTGAATAAGAACTGGAAGCATGAATCAATAAAACTGATTAAAATGGTCCATTTGCTGGCATTTTGATGTTACTCGCAGTCAGACAAATAACTTTGATTACTGTTGAAGTTTAAAAAAAGTTTGAAAATATTTTTACAAACTATGTTTATAATGACACAAAAGTGAAATATCTACATAGACAGATGTAATTTTATGAGACTGCTGGAGTTATTTGTATTAATTTGTTGCTGTAGCCTTTAGGGCATGACTTCTGTATTTGTGCAATCCTATTCTAAAATTACATTCATCCTATTACGACTCAGTTGAATTCCTTTTCTCCTTTCTTTTTTTTTTAATTTTATTTTTTTATCAACCAGAGCCTTTCAGCCTAAGCGTTCCCAGGCACTCTGATGAATTTTATCATAACTAAAATCAATAGAAATGAATGGGAAAGATTACATAATCCATTTTGATCATCTTACATGTCAAGTTAGTGCAGTGTTGCCAAGTGTTGATAAATGCTCTGACAGAAAAAAATGCTATGTATTTTCATTGTCAGTAAATCAGTAAAGCTGTTATCAGTTTTAACACAAATTTTATAATGCCCATGTTATTTTATAGGTTTTAATTTACGCGTGTATGTGAAATATATTCTCCATTTGTGGTTTAGATGTGCTGCTTCCTGGTTCTGCATGCTCAAAGGCATGTGTGAGCTTCTGATGGTTCTTTGAAATTGTATAGAATACCCCAAGCAATGGCTTCCAGTTACACTTGGAACAATGAACTGTTTGTTCAGTGTCTGGAAAAAATACATAGCAGCTTAAAATGTCCTTTATCAAGCTAACTTATCAAATTTGATAGCACTTACAAATTTGTCGACATATTTTTAAATGTACAGAATTTATGGTCATCAACAAAAAAGGGAAATATGATACTAGCACATCAATATTTTGCAATCTTTGTCAGCATTGCATTATCACTGCTGTCAGATTTCACCTGATGACATTTGACTTGTGAAAGAAGGAAACAGCAAAAATTTTAAATTGATGTGGCACACTCATAATGAAAAAATTTTGTATAGGAGGCAGAATTGATGAGCGTTTTGTTGCATGTACTTCGTATTTTAGGTCTCTAATGAGCTACCTAACTTGGGAAATACAGGCCCAGAATATGGTGTATGTGAGCCTTGATGCCACCAGAGATAGTCCTGCACAGAAGGTACTGGGCCCTTTACAAAAATCAATAGATATCTTTATATTTTGTTAAAGACCTGGTCCAGAACAATAACATTCATGTGATCTAAGCAAAATGCTGTATGAGCAGAATTATCAGGACCAACCTTGCTCTCTACATTTGGCATTAAATTGCATTGCTCAGCAGAATCTACCACTGGTTCGTGTATTCACATTGGAGTTGCTTGAAACTAGGGAGGTTAAGGAATGCATCCTATAGTTGTAGGTAATATATCATGTTTTAGTGGAACGGATAGGAGGATTGAATCTCATAGAATCCGTCTTAGGTATTAGAGCATGGCTGTTCATACAGCTGTTTCCACTAGCTTCTGAGCCATTCAAGTACACCGTTTTGTGCCTTAAGCACGACATCCCTGTGCTCATTTTCCAGGTCCAGTGGCTCTTGTAGAGCTCAGGTTCACTTTTCTTTTCATTGGCTGCTTCTAGCTTTCCTTCACTGTGTCAAGAGTTGGGAGGTATAAAAATATATATATATTTTTTCTTTTGGCCCTGGAAAGTTTTGGATAAGGAGAATCTTGAATTGGAAGCTGGTTTTTATAATCACAGAATTTCTTTTTTTGTTTTAGCCTTATACTATAAAACTGGTTCTAAATTTTTTATTTTTTTTAAATCCAACTTAGGCATATCTGATTTTGCTTTAAAAGATGCTTTATTGTTTGTCTAAGTGATTTAAGTGTAATGAGCTCAGCCAACATATTGCTGTTCTTTAATCTGAACATAATGCTCACTTTTAAGCAAGGGGTTCCCTCTCTACTACCTCCTTTGTCCAAAGGTTTGGAGTAAATACTCATTTCTTCCCTTTTAATTCGTTGTTTGTTAGATTTTCTTACCTTTGCTTCAATTTTTTTGCTGTTGTTTTTCATCCCCATCATTAATTGAATTACATTTCATTTTTATGCATACAGAGCTTCTCCTATCCAAGTTAAGAAGCTGTAAATCTTAGATCCATTGAAATGACAGTGAGAAATATTTCATTTTATCCCATGAATCACTTGCCATCCTTATTGCAGAAAAATGGCAAAATTATGGTGTACCATGTTTTCATAAATTACTCTGCCCCCCCCCCCGCCCCAGTTCATTTCATTATCTGTTTGGAAAGACTGTAAGAGTCAAAATCCAGACACTTGTGGTAAACAATTCTGATTTTACAGCAGGCTAATCAAAATTTCATAACATTACAAATTAATTCCTCTGGTACTGTGAAGAATT
>CAUYSK010004519.1:0-7500 GCA_963575035.1 Avahi laniger | reverse complement strand
GTGCACACACACATACACAAACACAACTATTTAGAATGTTCCCACTTAAAATAATCCTCTTTCCCCAGAAGTTTGAAAATCATTTTATCACAAATCTGGCCTCCCTGAAGTGCATATATTATATGATGAGACATTATTTACTGTTGCTATATAGATCCTCTTAATACTCTATACGAATCCTAGGGATAATAAAGCAAACATTCTGTATACTTTGGATCTTTTGTGAATATACTGGCAATTTTGATTTGCATGATTGTTTAAGAGGTTTTTTTTCTTTTAATCCAAAATATGTGAATTCCTGGCTTTTGTGGAAAAGGAAGGGTCAGAAATAAAGTCAGTGTCACTCCTATCCAATGGTCTTCCTTGCTGCTGCTGCTAGTTTCACACTTAAGTACAAATAAGAAAGTGAGATGTATTAACTTATGTCCCAGGTTGGTCCTGCAGTGGGAAATAACCATAAAAAATCAGAAATGACTAATTTGCTGCTGTTAGGGCATTTAAAGTAAACAGTCAATATTGTACTTTTAATGTACATCATTTTCCAAGTAAAAATGACATTTTGATTCTATTTAACTATTTTTATATAGCATTCTAATGTCACTTTGCCACAGTAGCCCTGATACTTGCATGCATTCTGAATGGAATAGAAGAAAATAAATGTGGACATGGCTTTTGCTTAAATAGTAGGAGACAGGACAATTGTATTCAGAGAAAACATGTACTAGAAAAACCCCATGACTGTTTTTATTTACCATAATCCCATCAATACTTACTTGAATTTAGGTATTTCTTTTTGTCACCTCCTTGTTTATTCATGATACAGATGATGGCACATAAACTTACTGAAGCTTTAGGAATTTGGATACGTGGAGAACAGTGTATGTTTAAGAAAAATACCTAACACTACATATTTTTTTTAAAAAAGTACTTTTTGTATCCAGTTGGGAATGCAGCATTAATCCAACAAATTGTTATTCAAAATACACTAAATGCAAAATGCATCAACCAAAATGGACTTGGGGGAAGGAGTGACTTCCCTAAGGGTGCACAATAATATTAGCAGGATTACAGACCTTTAATTTTTTCAATCTAATTGAATCCAATAGAATTACTGTAGGTTCTTAAGAGTCACTATATCCTGCTGGGCTACTCTAATCTAAATATTGCTAGTTAACCTTGTTTTTCAAAAACACATTGGAAAAAGCTAAATGGAGCCTCTTTCCATAATCAGTTTACATTATGTTGCACACTAACTGTTGATTACATTTTCCAGAGATGGATTATTTCCCTTATACTACCTGAAATGATTTTTTTCAATAGTACTAAACTCTGGCTTAAATAAAATAATTTTGTTTTTGAAGCATCAAAAACATTTAAATCATAAGTAAAAATAGATAAAAATATAGAGAAACTGAAAAAAGTAGCCTAGAATTAATATTAAAACACGTTCTTGTGAACTGTTTCGTATAAATCAAAGCAAGTAATTGAATATATGGCACTCTGGAAAAAATGAAATATTTGAAAGGCTGTTCACAATGCAGCATATGTTTTATTATTGAAACTCCTGTAAACCAATAACAAAATAGACAAATTATGTTTGACACTATGCTTTAAGAGTTTAGCATTTGATTTGCAAAATCTCAATAGGTTACTCTTCCACATGGAAATATTTTTCTAATTTTGTGTTTATTTTATTCAAACGTCTGAGATGCTCACTTTATTTTATCTATTTATATTAAAAATAGAAAAATTTGAAAAGCCTGTTGTTGCTGTTGGGCATATCAAAAATGTCAGAGCAATCTTTGGTCACTGATTAGAGTATTTTTTTAAGATGTTAGTTATGGCTTTTGTAGCATGACAAAGTACTTTTTATTAATCTAAGCACAATAAAAATAATAATAAAAAAGCCCCTACTTTACTCTTACCTCCACCTTCCCCCAACCCCCATTATTATTGTTGTTGTTGTTTTTTAATCATAAAACAATTCCAGGCAGCAAGAGTAGTATGTTGCTTGGGCTAAGGCTGGGCTGTTAGCTAAATTAAGCCATTGTGACTCAAAATCCTCCTTTAATAAGGTTCATGCTGTCTACAACTTCATCATTTTCTGCTGAATGATAATTACTTTATTCAATCATGTTCAAGGTTTTAGTGAAAGCTAGCATTGATTGATTAACTTCAATTACCATGCTTACATTTGCATAGATAAAAACTGCTTTTCAATTTGTGAGTGGCACGCCAGTGGAAACCCTGCGCTGATATTTGCATTTCAATGTGAACAGTGAAGAATAAAGGTGGAAGAGAGGTCTGATCAGTGCTAAGCCCTTTCTGCTTCAGTGCTTAAGCATTTTTCCATAAACACTCTTGTTATGATGTTAGTTTGTTCAAACCACTCCGAGGTAACTGATGGAGGCTCCTGTTTACAAGCTTTCATGACAATTGAACAGTATGGATTAGGGGGAAAGGACTCCCATAGTGGCTTGCAGGCCAGCCACCAAGTTAAAGAAGAATGAAATCTCATCCTATAGCCTGTCACAGCAACTCCTAAATGCTGGTTGCCTCTGAAGATCAACCTCTCTGCTACTGATTGGCCCAAACCTAGTCTGACCTTACAACACCTAGTGCTTTTTTCCTTGAGCAGTCTGCTGGTCTCGGACCAAGTGTTGAGCTTTCATCAGTCTGATTTTCTGTTCAAACCCAAGAGAGGGTCCAAAGTGAAATGAATAAGTTCTTTTCATTCTTACCAAGTAAGTCCCATAACAAATATTTACTTGTACTAGATTCAGTGGTCGTTATCACTGTGTATAGTTGAGTAACCTGATTTTTGGCATGTGTATAAGGCAATGCCTGCCTTGTTTTCTTTACCCATTTGTGGTTCAGAAGTACAGAGATTTGGTGTAGGTTTCTTTGCCTTTTCTGCATATGACAGTTTGATCAGGGCCATATTATTCTTTAACCATCCCTGGGAAGTTCAATCCTTAGAAAATCACAAAAGCTCTTAACCAGAGAGCTATTTTTCAAATCAATTTGAGCCTCTATTTTTTTTCTTCAAGATAGGCAACTAAGTGGAACACCTTGTCAATATAAAGCTCAATAACTTTTTAGGGTGTTAATATTTTGATTCCAAACAGCTTTGACACCTAGTGGCACTCACGTCTTTTTGGTTGTGGTATCCTTGAAAACAAAAACTTCTACAACCTCCAGGATGTTTCTACTTGGAGACCGGATAGATTTCCCTGAAAGAATAACTTCCATCTTTAGATCGTTAGGACAAGTAAGCAATGCCATTAAAAATGCACCATCAGATCCAACTGCAGGCTTCACATGGACATCCAGACTTCCATTAAGTAAACTTTAAAATGCATAGGGAATTGCTTATACCACTTAAAATCGATCTACATGTATTGATATTGTATTAATCGATAATGCATGTATTGTTTCTATGATGAAGATTAAAATCGTTGAGGCCAAATTACCTATAATTTTTCGAAAGTTTTCATTTTGCCAAATAAAATAATTATCTGGAAGCTCCATGTAATTTTTGAAAAATATTTAATGATAAGAATGAAATATTATCTTTTCTCCAAATCTTACTTATTGTTACTTTCACTCTAATCTGGTTCTGTAAAACAATTATTTTTTTAATTAAATTAGGGTGTCCATTATAATACCACACCAGTTTCCTATCCCCAAGCTTGGAATACTGAGAAGTACTATTGTGTGCCGCATCATTGAAGATGAGTCCTGTCCATTTGATAGGGGCCCCAGTCCCAACCTAAAATTTAATGCTACACAGATTGTCAACTGTGTTTCCCCACATAAGAAACTCAGAATCATTGCCATTAACGTTGAATGGCTTATAATATCCAGAGGAAGCCAGGCTCCTGAGATAGTAACTAACTAATGCCAATGTGTAAATGTTGCCTATTAGTCCTGGAAATATTAAATGGATGAATGGATAAGTCAGTGTTGAATGGATAAGTCTAGTTGGTGATTTCTTAATAGACATGTCAATTAATAAATTTTTGAGATCAAATTTCCTCATTAAAGAAGTTTCTTAGAATACAAAGGGAACCAAGCAGAGACTAACAAAGCAATATTTGGATTGGCATTTGTGACAAGCAAGGGATTTTGTATTTCATCTCAAGTTGCTTTGTCTCGTTTCTTGGGAAATGAGGAGAGAGATAGTGACATAGGAATAAAACTTGCATGCTTCACTAAGGAAAGAAGTTATGTTAAAAAAGACAAATTGGAGAAAAATCTAAGACTTTTAAATATAGTGATAAAGAGTGTCCGTCAATTTAAACGGTTTGGCCCAAGATATTATCCACCAAAATGTATAGAAGTTTCTTTGTAGTCAGCTTTTTAACTGACATGTGAAAGAATGCTATTTCAAAAAGTTAATTTTAGTTGGGTTGGATAATTAAGTGTAGAAAAATGAAGCAACCTTGGAAGTCAGTGGATTGTGTTGTCAAATCAGCACAGGACACATACAGACATAATAAAAGGCAAAGAAAAACCATTCTGTAAGAATTAAAATGGGTAAAATGAATCAATAATAATAATTTTCTAAAACCTTGAAAACTCCGTCTTAGTAGATGAGAGTGAGCAAATCAAAGACCCAGTTGTCAAATGTTTGCGGGTTAAACAAATATATGTAAAAATGAATTTGAGGAAATAGTGCTAAAAATAATGAGTAAATAATCTAGGATTGATTATATATATTATTTTCATTCTGTAGATAATATTCAGTAATTTGCCCTGTAAAGAACGAGCCATTTGCCATTTTCTTTAAATGGGTGATCTTTTACCATCTTCAATTTCAAAAGCATATGATTTTAAATTAGGTGTGCCTCAGCACTTCCAAGAGGGAGCACCTCTTCCTGTCTGGTCTGGGTTTGTGATCTTGGTCAGCTCTTCATCCCCAGTCCATTCTCAGTGCTTAAAGGACTCAAACTTCTGTCCCACAAAACACAGTGGGGCGTGAAGCCAGCCAGGTAGTCTCATGTGTGACCCTGTGACCACTCCAGAGCTAACTGAGGTTTTCCAGTGCTCACAGTGGGAGACATGAATTCCAATGTGTTTGTACCCACTGTGTTTACACGCACTGTCTAAAGGTTGACACTGCTTTCTGAGAATTTGAGACTGGGATTCACTGAAATCGTTTTCATTCTGTATTTTTCTTTGATTGTTCAGGTATATTCTTCCTTGTTTATCAGTCTACTTATTCTTCCTTTGTTTCTATTTTCTTCTATTGAGTACCCCTTTCTCTTCAGAAAATTATTCTCTTTATCTGGCTAATCTTGGATAATAGGAACCAGCTATGTTAGTACAGAGCAATTTTTCTTTCTATAGGGCCACAAGTTAAAAAAAAAAAAAAGTACATCAAAGCCAGATATTTCCAGTCCTCTTTTAAACCCTTTAAATTTTCCATGATTATTTAAAGGCAGAGATACTGCATTTAGAGGCAAGTATTTTAAAGATCCTAGAGAAACTTTTCAGAATTGAAACAAATTAAAGTTTAAAAAAAATCTGGGTGATAGTTTAGCAATGAATGTAACACCTGTAAACTGTTAAATATATGGATGAATTAAGTAGTCACTATAGATTGAAATCATCCTAGAAATGCCCCTGAATTCAAAGTCCAGTTATGTGGAAATGGAATAAAAATTTTTAACATCTACACTTACTGACATCTACCAAAAGAAACAAAGAACAGAGAAGTGAAACACCTTAGATGAAACTTCAGAAAATGTTTGTTAAAATTGTTCTAGTTTTTCACAGTCACTCAAATAAAAACACTGTGATCACTTAAAATGAATGGAAACAGTTCATTACCAGCTCCGCCTTCCATCCCTTAACCTCATACTTTGATTTTGTTTCTTTGCTGAAATGTTCATTCAATTCTTTTGCCCATTTTTAAATTTTTTGACAAATTATAATCACATATAGTTATGAAATACATAGTGATGTTATAATATACGGTGAGGAATGATTGAATCAAGCGAATTAACATATCTATCACATTAAATATTTATTCCTTCTAACTGCAACTTTGCACCGTTTGACTAACATCTTCCCTACCCACCAGTCTATGGTAACCACCATCTATGCTCTGCTTCTATGAATTTGATTGTTTAAATTCCACACATAAACTTTGAGGGGAAGTAAGGTCAGATAGATCTCAAAACAATTGCTCAGACGTTGAGAAATAGGGTCAAAGTTGACAGGACAGTGGAGTCTTGTTTCTGCCAAATTTATGACTATCAAGGTATTAAATGAAAAAATTCAGAGCTAGGAAATCTGATTTCTGTGTCTTTCTTGGCATTACATTTCTGTGCCCTCCGTGACGGCAGCCTCACTTTCCATGAAATCATGAGAATGCTGGAAGGTTAACATTGGAGTTATCTGATTGTTCTTGATATCTCTCTTTTGTCATCTAGTAGAAAAATCCCTAGTTTCTTCATCTGTAGCACGGCAAGGTCATTTCCTGGGTTTGTTGCTTGCTTCTCAGAGTCACTGCTATGATTATCGGATATCTTAAAGTAATTTTTCCCTGGTAATTTTAGCAACTTTGCTATGAAAAAAATATACTTTTTTTGTTCATTTACCCAGCATTAAAATCATCATTTTCCTTTTATCCTTGGAAAAATGTAAGCTTTTAAGAAAGAAATCCAAAAACCACAGGATAGTCAAATGATGGAATTTTCATGGCAGTGCCAGAAAAAAAATTCCTCCTTCTGTCCATATACCAGATCATTTTTTAAAAATGACATTCAAATGACAATCACATGGCACTGTCTTTGCTGGAGTTGCTATGCACGATGGTGCTAAACTCTGTATTATAATATAGGGTGCAGATGGCACCTACAGTGCATTTATGTAGAGATTTTGTCCACCCCTCCAAAAAAGATATATTTACTTACAATGACTCAAAACAGATGGATAGACAAATCTGTCTTCGATATTTAATACTAATATATTAATGTGCAAATGACTTATAACAATAGGTTTGTTTTCTAGAGCCTAATGCAATGGTTGCCATAAGAACACAAATTATGTGTACATTTTAATGCATCTATGCTTCATAATTATGCATGGTTGTGTGCTGTTATAATTGACATAAAATATAAAACAGGTCAAAGAGCAGCTATTAAAACTATTTTTCATTTTGCTTCTTGACAGCCGGCAGCATTGGCGCCTGGTACATTTAATAGGGCCATACATGGAATGCACAGATAGTTATAGAATTGCAACCACATTAAAGGGCTCCAGAATTTGTAACCTAATTATTTCAAACATTGTTTTAAGGCTGATGATTTTATTTGGAAGGTTCCTATTTGAGACCATGTAAGTGAAGTACTTTAAAATAAAAATGAATGAAGGAGGGTATCGTGTGTGTGTGTGTGTGTGTGTGTGTGTGTGTGTGTGTGAGAGAGAGAGAGAGAGAGAGAGAGAGAGAGAGAGAGAGAGGTAGAGAGAGAGAGAGAGAGAATAGAGAAA